>JAODPA010079488.1:0-27094 GCA_025585075.1 Nepenthes mirabilis | reverse complement strand
ATTAATATTAATTATTGATTTAACAATTGTCTTTATAACCATGTTAAATTGATAATCAAATAAATTTGAGTCAAAATACTCCTATAAGGTGAAATCAACAACTTTCTCCACTTCCCTACAAAGGAATAGACCAGAAAAAGGGGAAAGTTTAAAGAGAAAAATCAGAGAGGCAATGCTATTTGACGCATCATGGATCTAAATTTTGAATGGGTTTAGGTCAAACTGTCCGTCGGATTCCGATCTCTGTTCAATAAGTTAAGAATCCTACACGCCACAACTCCAAATAAGAAATCAGGTGCTGGTGGGATTTGATTCCACTGAAAATACTCTGATATTCAAGTCAATAAAATATAACGATTACTAAGATAGATGTTGGGAGTGTGTTTGGGAACGTTGGTTGGAGGTGTACTTGTGGATAGAGTGGTTTGGATGTGGATGCTTGTAGAAAGCAGATTCGCTTCATACTACGCTAGACGGGCAACTACTAGCATAGAGAGAAAGGGCGTTGGGAGGCTTGAGAGCTTGAAGAACTTTCGTTAGCTTGAGTACTTAGATAAGCATTCTTGTGTGTTTCAGTGTATTTTTCGAGCGTGCCCATGGAGTGAGTCTCTATGGCTTTTTATAACCATAAGCCTCCACCGCCTTCCCTAGGTGGCGAGGTGAGATGCTCGTCTTCTGCGGGGATCATTGTCTTTTCTATGTAGATGCTGGCGCCATTTTCGGTTGTAATGGTTAGGAAGGGGGATCCCTTTCCTTCCGCGTGTAGTGACCATTAGAATGTCCTTTGTGGATCGCTTGTCAATTCGTGCGCCTTTCTCCCAAGATGTGCTCTGATTTTGGGAGGTTGCCGCTACAGAAGAAATTGCCTTTCTCGAAGATGTAGAGAATTAGAGCAGACGACCGTTAAGACTTAGGAAGGTGCGTGTGGGCTGATTTAGATATAGGCCACATTTATCCTGGGTCGCGACCAGCCTACTTACTGCTTCTCCTGTCAACAGCAGTGTTGACCGTCTTAGATATAGGCCACTTCCCCTCTTTGGGTTGGCCCACTACTGGCGACCCCATCACTATTTTTTATTTATTATAAGTTGAACATGACAAATGACAATAACAACAAACTAAAAAAACCTTTAACATAGGGATGACACTGAGTTTCTAGTAACTTGAGTTCACAAGAAGGTGAACGAAGTAGGCAAAAAAACCTGAATTTTTGCTCAAAACTTTGGACACTAGTTACAATGATAGTCAAATATCTTCCAAATTTATCGAATTTAATCTCCATGTCACGAAATTGCTGTCACAAGAAAGAAGAGAAAGCACCCTACCATTTATGTTTTATCACAAAAACTTGTGATGGGTATAATTATTAACAACTTATGAGGAGAGCTTGTCAAAGGATTCGGCCCATAAAATAAAAATAGAGGCCTCGACAGCCCATATTACATAAAATTGGTGGACAATCTTGTTGATATTATCTGAACAGTTTACTCCTTAAAGGAAAACGAAACCAACTCTAATCGACCGAAACCATTTCTTTCTCTTATCTAATTCAACAGACTCGGTTGCTAATTGAAAACCGCAAGCCGAATGACGTCTATTTATTTATCCGACAGTTTCTTAAGTAGTTGGTAGGAAAAATCAACTGCCCCTTATTTCTATATAAACTCCTCATTTCTAACAAGAAAGGGGGACAACATTTAATTAAAAAAATAATCTTAAGACGTTTTAAGCGCACACACACTCTCATTAAGATGCTTTTCACCAAGTGTACATCACAAAACTATCTTTATAAGCATTCACACTTTACATCATCTCTTTTCTTTCCACAAAAAAATATTATTGAATTAAGTATTAGATGATATATCGAAAAGTGAGTCCCACTAATTTTTTAACCATATATTTATTGTGTTGTATAGAATTTAGATTAGAAGTGTGCAGAGATTAAGCTCGTATCAAACCTATCGAATAGTTCTTAACTTTCTAATTCGTATAACAATCTGAATTTGAGGACATATCAACTACTAACTGGCTGACGGCCGTCAATTGACCGTGCATTACTTAGTCATTCTAGAACAATGTGAAGTTAAATATAAACATAATCTAATTCTGAAAATACAAAAAGGCCCTCCACCGAATAAAATTAAGGCTACAACCAACCAAATTTAATTTTTTTTTGTGCTTTTAAAGAAATTATTATTAGCTTCAATTTTTTTTATTTTTTTAGAATTATTTAGGAATATATATTTTCTAAATTAAAATATAGGCTAATCTTTTCTTCGTGAGAGGGCAAAAATACCTCACGAATGATCAGATCGATCGTCCCTCCCTCACGCCAAACGCACGTGGCCTCTTATCTGTCTCTTCCTTCCTTTGTGAAAATTACATGAGAAAGAATGAAAAGATGTCTGCTTAAGGAAATAATTAACAGATCATTCAAGACGGCCAAGAGTGTAATCGTCAACATCTCCCCCTCTCTCTCTTCAACAAGACAGGTGCTTGGAGTACGTCCGCTAACTCTTCTCGTCACATCACATGACGTAACAACTTAGCCGGCAAAGTGGGAGAGAAGAGGAATGCAGGCGTACAACCGGCTGCCGAGCAGCGGCCATACAACGCCATCGCCGCCGCAGTCGCCGTCCGTACGTTCTCCGAGGTACCGCCACGGACGTTCCAAGCAGGGCCGGTCTGGCCAGACCCCGCCTCGGACTCTGCCGCACCGCCTCGCTTGGCTACTTCTCTCAGTTCTCCTCCGACGGCAGGGGTTTTTCCTTTTTGCGCCCCTCATCTATATCTCCGGCATGCTTCTTTACATGGGCACACTCTCCTTTGACGTCGGCCCGGTAATAACACACCGTCCTGCCCTCGGCTCCGTCTACCGGAGCCCCCAACTCTATGCCAAACTCCGGCACGAGATGGATTCGGATAATTCGACCGCAGATGCGGTAAGTGGGAAATTAGTGATACTTCAACAATTTGGTGCTTTGATTTGTTTCATGTAAAATGATGTTTGGGGTTTTCTTAATGCAATTTACAATGGCGATTTGATCTATTTATTGATTGGGGGCTCTGAGTTTTTGGCCAATTTTCGGTATAATGTGAATCGGCTGGTGAGTGGGGAGTGATTTTGATAGCCTGGTTAGTGATTTGTGAGAGAGCTTATTGACTGAAATACGGTAGAGGTTCTGTGCACTTTGAAATATGATAGATGAGATTGGAATTTGGTTGAGAGAAGGTATATGTCTTCTTGTATTGCTCTATTGACAAATCAATATGGCGAATGAACGATCAGTGTAAATAAGTTGGAATATAGATACACTGTTTAAGCGGATACATTAAATCTTGGAAGCTCGGAGGCTTTATGGCTGCACACATTGTTACTCTTGACTGATTACTGCGTGGCATGTATCTCAGATAGTTATGGAGGCTGTTATGTAATTGGATGGATGGACAATTGCCATCCCTTTTGGCATGAGTTTTGGGTGGGGATTGATCTATGGAACTGTTGTCCCCTAATATCTCTGCTCTTGTTGGAGGCACATGCAATTGTTTTTGATAATGTGGAAGAAAGGAGCGGATGGGTTGGAATTCTACCTTCATAAGACGTCCATCCAAGATGACGAATCATTTGCATTTTTTTGGCTATGTTACATGTTTTAGAATGAATGAGTTTGGGTAAAGTTGTGTGACATTCTAAATTTAATAATTCTTTGCTTAAGTCTTACAATTAGGAGGCAGAGTTTAATTTTTGTAGAATTTGTGGAAAAAAGAGAGGGGATAATGGTTGGACTTCTATCATCTTTGGAAGTGCTCTTAACTGGATGGGTTTTCCACTGCTTTACATAGTGCAACTTGAATGAAGAGATGGGTAATTGACTACTCCTAAGATGACATTTTGTTGAAGTTATATCGCTTGAAGTTTGTTCCTTGGAATTTGGACTTCTTTGACAGTTTGATGAGGACAGTGCCTTATTTAGAATATTGTCTTTGTATAGACCATGACATGAACAAAATCCTTACATCATACAATCCGAAGTGGGTGGAATTTTATCCTCCCTTGTCAAAGGCAAGAAGAAACTCCTTGTAATATTTTGCTGCACTTTCCATTTGCCTACTTATGTAAGCTAGCTTTGTTACCATTGTAATGGTTCATGTTTCAATTAGACAATGACCAGGGAGAGGAAAAAATTAGGAGGAGAATAGAAGATGAGAGAGGGAGTGACAGATGTAGGGGGAAAGGGAGTTGAAGAAGTAATTGAGGTTGCTACTTTAGGCAGAAAAATAGATGACATACTGCTGGTAAAATATTGTTGGCACGCAAGGCAGGCCTATATGGATTAAAGCTCATGAAGTCAAGATAGAGGTTAAGCTTATGTTTTATTGGTTTTCTCATGTTGCAAGGAGTCTTCTTTGTAGGTTCTCTCTCCTTTATTTTTGTCAGAAAAAAACTGTTTAATGTGAAGTAAGGGGAGTGGAGCCATCTGACCTTTGGGCATGTAGAAGTGGGGAAGGAGAATTTCTTTCGACAAATGAATGATTTTTATTTGGAGGGGGTGGCATTTGAAGCAGATAAGAGACAATTTTGTTGGGGAAACCACTCAAAAAAGAGCTTAAGAAATTGTTGAGGTGCAAGAGATTTGTTGAAATTGCAGAACATGCATTTTTTCTACAAAATGGCCAACTGTCACACGAATTTGAGTACCATAAATAAAACAAAAGCTGGTTCGTCTATGGACAATATCAAACAGATTGAAAGTTCAAGCATGTCTACCAAAGAATCTCAGAGAAGGCCCCAGGACAGGATGAAGCAGGATTTCTAGATTATCGTGCCCTTTCTTCAAGCTAATAGGAGTGTCAATGTGGTAAAGCTGAGGAACTAGGCTTTTTTGATCCCATGTTCTACAGATATTGTTCTTGTTGTGTCACTTTTCTGCAAGTATTGCAATGCTGTTCAGGAGACAATATGCACTTGATGAACTACTCTCCATGAGAATGCCTATTCTGAGAAGAGCTTGAGTCAAAGCTTTTTCAGAGCAATTAGTTCTCTTAGCAGTTGGCATTGTTTATAAAGCTTTAATTAAGATTTTGCAATCACATGAGGATAATCCATTAAATCATGTATTGGAATGAGTGTGCCTTTGCTAGTGGTGGACAGGTTCTTGATGTAGTGTGCACTGTTAATGAGTTTGTGGATTCCATACTCATATCTAGGATTATCATGTTGGTTGTGCAATCTAGACGTGGACAAGCCCTATCTTATTGTAGCTGGGGGATTCTTTCTATGTACTTGTCAATGGAATGGTTTGTTGAAAGGTGGAGGAAGGGGAATATTTTTGCCTCTGTCATTGTTATGCATGAAGCTGGTTGACATCTTTTGTGGCTCCACTGAATCGAGCGTGATTATCCTCTTCTGTATACTTTTGTGTGATGTGTTTCCTATTATTAGTCATTATCCATTAGAATGCTAATATTTGACAGAAAGAACAAGATGCCATCGCTTATTGCAACTCAAGAAATTGGAATTTTCATTCTGAACATTAATGTCAAGGCAAAAATCAGTGGTATTTCAAATGAATTCATGAATTATTGTTGGGGGGGGGGGGCACTATCTTACATGTTTGACTTGCCCCTTTTGCATAACCTAACTGTGCTGTACGCTGTCCCCCCTATTCCGTTTTTGCAAGAATATAATTACTCGTGCAGTATTATGTTGATATAAGGTGTTCATGTGTTGCAGATATCAACTATATGGAAAAATTCTTATAAAGTTGGTGAATGGAGACCCTGTATAAACAGATCTTTAGGAGGTATGAACTGTTTATACGGCATCTAAACTTTTTAGTTCATGTGATGGCTGTTCTATTTGCGTTTACACTTGAATATCTTTTTGCTGTCCCTTTCCAAGTACATACGGATTATTTCTTATTGACTTCAGGGTTGGGCAATGGAAAAGTTGGGATCAACTGATCCTATCTCTGTAGGGCTGTTTCCCCTTTCAACTCATTTCAACTCATCCTAGTCTCTTTGGGATTCTTTAAGCAAGCTGCTTGGTCATGTTCCATTATGTATATTTGTGTTGCATTGTATATATGTTTGATATTATTTTTCTTGTTTCTAATTTGCCTTTTAAGGCTCCCTACTTCTCCAACTTTATCATCTTTAGATTGGGATGTACGTGTTTGAAGAAATCAAGAGCAAGGGCAAATGTAGGTTCAGTACAATGGACTCAGCTAAGAGCCACTATGCAGTGGCTCTTCATAAAATGAATGTAGCCATCTTGTATTGAATAAAGACCTTCTGATACTTCTTTTTGATTGCACACTCTGAAGCATCTGAAGTTTTGTAGCTTGGGCTCTGAGACTTGATAATAAATATTGTATTCATGTGTTATTATTTGCGATGTGCAAATATAAGATTTCCAGATCCCACAGGAACAAGACTTTCCAAAGCTTTATGTTGAATAGATTAAGCAGGGGTTGCTGTTACACATGAATAATAGAGACAGGCGGACAAAGTAACTGAATCAAGGGAAGTAGATTTAAATGTAGGCTGATTGCTGATTTCACTGTTCTGATTTCTAGCTGCAGATTTCACTCGCTCTGCATTTTTCTATTTTTTTTCCTATTTCCAATGCCACCATATGATGGGCATAATACTTATTTCACTGCCACTTTTTCTTCACTGTCCCTTATTTTTCAGTTTGGTTGGTAGTAGGACTGCATATGATTGAGATGTTTCATGTTTGCAAATCAGCCTGTCCTGAGCAAACGAATCTTTGAGAGCTGAGGCCACTCTTGGGCTGTGTAGTTTGTGCAGTTATGAGCTTGGTTTTGGGCAATCAGTTTATTGAACCTGTAAAACTAGTGGGCTTTTACGGGTAGGGATTCATTTCCCTGTCTTAAGCAATGCTTAAGAGTCTCTGTGACCGTGAAGCTTCTAAATCACTCAACATGCATATATCCACATAAAATAAGTAACCAATAAAGTGTAGACGCATATCATATCAATGTTGAATGTGGGCTGGGTCCATCATATCTGGATATCTGAATTTTGAAGCACTCTTCACTGTGTCCTTCCTTGAACTCCATGCTCCTTCAACTTTATACTGCCAGTCCTTTGTGCCCATGGCTTTACTTCTGCCACATCTTGCACTAGTCCATGTTGCTACACTTCCACAGTTGTTGATAATCAACTTTCATGCCTTTTGGTCCCCATCACCACTCCACTAAAATTCCCTCTTCTGTTGCTGCAGTCTGCACATGATCTGAGAAGTTTCACCATTAGGACGACCACAACTATCAGTTGTGCTACTGTGTACGTTGTCTCTCCTTTTATCCATTTATAATCAATGAACAAGCTGAGGTGAAGCAATCTGTTGGTAGTCCTCCCATTAGCTCCTTGAGCTCATGTATCTATATTATTGAGGCTTAGCTTGGCCCAGAAGTAGCTTGGTTCCCAAGCTTTTTAGACTTACGTTCAGCATGGTGCAATTGTAGTTGCAAGCGCTATACTTGTTCTAAGTTTGCCTTTTTTCTGTTTTTCCATGACCACTTTGTCTGATAAGGCTTTCTATATATTCAACATTTGAAAATTGGTTTCCAACTTTGATGGTGGTTATCTGTTTTTTCATGCCAAATTGATTTTAGTTATGTGATCAAAATGACTTCTGTCCAGAAAATATCAGATTCTGTTTTCCTCAATGCCCATGAAATTCTTCATTCTATGCAGCAGTCACTTATGGGAGCTCATCGTTTCAATGCTTACTGATACTACAAGTGGTTCCTACCTCATATTTGGAGCGTGAGCTTAATCCCAACAAAAATAAGGGTAAAATATGGGGAAAAAAGGGCAGCATTCGATACCTTTTCTTTGGCACAAGATAGAGAGGGGTCAAAGCTGGGTGATTGCCTTGGGAAAGTGGGTAGTGCAACATCATTTCATAAGAAAATAGGTGGGTCAGCACATTAGGGGGGATCAAATGGACATAGTCTTGTTCTTGCATTGTACATGTTGTTTCCATAGTTTAAATCTGTGACGTCCAACTCATAATAGAGTAATCTTATTAGTTTATCAATGCTCATCCTCCCTAACATCATTTGATACTATTACTTTGTCATACTAATCGTCTTCCTAAAATCTTGAGTCTTTTCAACAAATTTTGTTAATATAAATTTTTCTTTTTTAGTATTCCTTTGGGTTGTGTCCTGGATTGCAGTATAGTGGCTTTCCCATACTCATGGTTGCTACTTTTTGGGCAGTTGTGTTGGTAGTAAAAAATAATAGCAACATTGTGTTGTGGTTCGAACAACCCGAATTCACCCGATCCGATACAGTGGAAACCCGAACCCCCCATCATTGTCAACTATTAATTTAGTGGATACAAGAAACAAAAAATGCATAACATTTTAAACGTGGAAACCCCTTCTCAATTAAGGGGAAAAAACCATGTGACAAATTCTGAAAACTTTCACTATGTAAAATCGGTTACAAAAACTCCGAGACAGAATACAAACAACACACCCTGGCTACACAAGCTTCCTGAGAACCGAGAATAAGAAAAACAATCATAAATAGTAAGGAAACTCTCATTCCCTCTTATCTCTCTGTTTTTCTCCTCTCCTTCTTACCATGGTGCTCTCTACTCACAGACATTTTACAAGTGTGGTGAAACGGTAACTTTCGTTTCACCTCCGCACACATGCGGCCCTGACGTACAGCGGCCCTGGTGATTTCTCACACCATGGCTTGACACACACACACCATCTAAAGCTCCTTATGTGCCTTTTATAATGAACCGGCTCCAAATCTCCATCTGCTCACTCGATTGATCTTGCATATGATCTATCACGCCGTCCCTGTCATTTCTGCGCCTTCACCAGTTCCCGAGCTTTCTGCAGGCGGCGCATGCTCTGCACTCTTTCGAAGGCGTGTCCAGTAAGTCAATGCATGCTCTAAAAAATCTGCAACCAACTTTGCTGCACAGACTCAGCTGGTCAACCTCTTGTTGACTTGCTGGTCATCTTCTGGTCAACCTCCTGTTGACCGACAGGCTGTCCTCTAGCAGCCTTGTTGACTCCAGCACGCCAAAATGGCCATTCTGGCAATTTGCTCAAAACCGGTCATTTCTTGCAACAGGTTAAATTTCGCACGCCTTTAGCAGCCAGTCAATGCACGTTGACTGGAATCCATAATAAGCTGCAATCCATAAAAGGTCGGTCAACATGTTGACCGGCCACGTTGTCCCACATTGACAAAGTGCATTCCGCTCCTTCAACCGGTCGCGCATCTTCAACCGGTCAACTTGTTGACCGGTCATTTTACCTTCAGCCATTCCTGTGCAAGCAGTTCTTTTCATAATAGGCCAAAACCGCAACCAGCCAAATTGCAGCCAGCCAAAATGCTCCAACCTGGCAAAATGTTGCAATCGGCCATTTTGTCCCAATTTGGCAAAATGGCCTAATCCGGTAAAATTGTGCAACCAGCCATTTTGCCCCAACTTGCCACGAGCGTCTTCTTTAGCCGGTCAACTTTACGTTGACCGACCATTTTGCCTCCTCAACTGGTCATTTTTGCCAATCGGCCAATTTGCTCTCTCTCCAACAAATTGGTCATACTGGAATTCTACTCCTGAATTCCTCCTCAAGTTCTCGGGCCTTATATCCGCAAAGTCCTCAGCCATTCTGTTGTAGCCAGTCCTCGGGCTTTATATCTATAAAGTTCTCGGCCCTTCCGCTGCAGTCAGTCTGCCGCACTCCACACAAACCTTGTGTAATCTCCAATGACGTCTCTATTTGGTAAGCACCCACAAGGGGGTGACAAAACCCAACAAACTTTCCCTCACGACCTTATGGAGAACTTTCACATTTTACTTAGTGACCATCATTGCCTGCTTTTTGGCAGCTTTCTGTTTACTGGGATCCTGGCATCAGCTCCGTCCTTTGACCTGATGGCTCTGTCCTCGACCCTACTCAGCTTCGCCCTCGGCCTTGCTCAGCTCTATTTTGCTTTTACCATTTCTTCCCGCGCCACACTAAAATAGCAAGCTCTTTGACGACAACACCAAACTTCCCACTTTGATGGCCGCACACTTCAGCGGCTGCACTTCTGCGGCACTTCACTGGGCGGTTTTTACTCTGCAACGCTTCACTCCGCCCCGGTGCATCGGCAGCAGGTCAGCACTTCCGTAGGTAGCTCTTTTCAGTCAGCATCCTTCGTAAGTAGCCCTTTCCGGGTTTGGGCTGATCTCAGCTAGCTCTGATACCACTTGTTAGGATTTGAACAACCAGGATTCACCCGATCCGGCGCAGCGGAAACCTGAACCCCCCTGCCATCATTAGCTTCCAATTTAGTGGGTATAAGGAATAAAAGATGCACAATATTTTTAATGTGGAAACCCCTTTTCAACTAAGGGGAAAAAACCACGAGATAAACTCTGAAAACTTTCACTATGTAAAATCGGTTATAAAAACCCCGACACAAAATACAAGCAACTCACCTTAGCTACACAAGCCTCTTGAGAACTAAAAATAAGAAAAACAATTTCAAAGAGCAAGGAAACTCTTCTTCCCTCTTATCTCTCAATTTTTCTCATCTCCTTCTCACTGTGGTGCTTTCTTCTCACAGATACTTTACAAGTGTGGTGAAATGGCAACCTTCGTTTCACCCCCGTACACATGCGGCCTAGCGCACAGGGCCCCTAGTGATTTCTCACACCATGGCTTGACACACACACACCATTTAAAGCTCCTGGTGCGCCTTTTATAATGTGGCCTAGCTCTAAATCTCCATCTGCTTGCCTGGCTGATCTTGTAGATAATCTGTCACGTCGTCCTTGTCATTTCTGTGCCTTCACCAGTTTTCGAGCTTCCTGGAGATGGCCCATGCTCTGCACTGTTCAGAAGGCGTGCCTAGCAAGTCAACTGCATGCTCTGAAAAGCATGCCACCAACTCTGCTGCACAGGCTCAGTTGGTCAACCTTCTGTTGACCGGCAGGCCGTCCTTTAGCAACCTTGTTGACTCCGTCCCGCCAAAATGGTCATCCTAGCAATTTGCTCCAAGCTGGCAATTTCTTGCAACCGGTTAAATTCAGTGCACCTTTAGCAGCCAATCAACACATGTTGACCGGAATCCATAATCAGTCACAATCCATAAAAGGTCGGTCAACATGTTGACCGGCCACTTTGCCCCACATGGACAAAGTGCATTCCGCGCTTTCAGCCGGCCGCACACCTTTAGCTGGTCAACTTGTTGGCCAGTCATTTTACCTTCAGCCGTTCCTATGCAACTAGTCCTTTTTGCAACCAGCTAAATGCAACCGGCCAAAACTGCAACCGGCCAAAATGCTCCAACTTGGAAAATCATTGCAACCGGTCATTTTGCCCTAACCTGGCAAAATATTGCAACTGGCCATTTTGCCCCAACTGGAAAAAATAGCGCAACCGGCCATTTTGTCCTAACCTGCCACGAGCACCTTCTTCAGCTGGTCAACTATATGTTGACCGGCCATTTTGCCTCCTTAGCCGGTCATTTTTGTCAATCGGCCAATTTGCTCTCTTTCTAGCAAATTAGCCACACCGGAATTCTACTCTTAAATTCCTCCTTAAGTCCTCGGGCCTTATATCCGCAAAGTCCTCGGCCCTTTTGTTGCAGCCAGTCCTTGGGCTTTATATCCGCAAAGTTCTTGGCCCTTCCACTGTAGCCAGTTTGCAACACTCTATACAAACCCTGTGCGATCTCCGATGACGTCTCCATTTATTTAGCATCCACAAGGGAGTGACAAAACCCAACACATTGGACCATGATACAACCACAACACATTCATGCGCATAATAACAAATGCACCATTTATCAAACACTACAGAGGTTTTTTTGCAGCAGCACAGCATATAAAAATCCTGAAACTTCACGATACACCACGTCAATCTCAAATGGAGATTCAATAGTCATATGAAACTACCTACTTCTGCAGTTTCATATGTCCTATATTGTTTCATCTGCTATGAAAGTAAATAGAGGTAAGACTATGTGCATTTGACCTTTGCCAATATCCTGTTACAATGAAGGAGCATCGTGCACTTGGAAATGAATAAAAAGACAGCAAAGGAAGAAAGAAATAATGAAGAAACAAGCCAAGGAAGAAAGAAATAACGAAGAAACAATATGGTGAATAGCTTTCCTGAGATGCCTGCATCCCTGGAATATACTATGTGATTTAAACATGTTAATCACTATTGGGAATTGAATAGAATATCACTTCTCCAGTCGTGTATAGATTGTGCAAGAGGACCGTATTTTGGGCTTCATGGTGTAGTTTATAATTTCATTGTGCAGTTTGTTCATGAACTTGGTCATCTCATATCCGTTCTTATGACAATCCAACTAAAGGATTGATAATATTTTCTACAAACAGTTCTTCTTGAGCAGAAACTTTTCTGTACCACAGAGTAGAATGCTTCTTGCTGACACGACTATTTGTGCCACATGAAATTGCTTTCAAGTATGTGTGGGTGAATGACTTAAATTTATTTTTTTCTTTGCAACATAACTTGCAATAGTATTGTTGTAATGCTTGTTGCATGATCATACATGTGTGATTTTGAGCTGATGTTCGCTGGTCAAAATATTCTATATTTTGCTGAACACTTCTATCGACCAGTGTGGCATATGCATATAGATGCATTGCCATCTAATTATCAGCTGTGTCCTCCAAAATGTAATATGTAGCTGGTCTTTTTATAGGCTTGCCTGATTCAAATGGTTACATTTATGTTGAAGCAAATGGTGGCTTGAATCAGCAGAGGACATCGGTCTGTTTTATCATTTATGTCTTTGCTGTAATTATGTTTTCCATTTGATATATTCTTACACTACTTGTGCTTATCAGCTGATGCTGACTTTCTTCATTAATTTATCTCATCACGTGTTTGCAGATATGCAATGCAGTTGCTGTGGCAGGCTATCTTAATGCAACATTGGTTATTCCCAATTTTCATTATCATAGCATCTGGAGAGATCCTAGGTTTGTCTATAATTCTAGTTTTCGGAATATTGCGTTTGATGTGAGTCTAATGATAATGATGATGTAAAATGTGTATGAGAAGTAGGTGGGCTACCTACTGAGGTCATCTCATATCTCTAGTTTGCCTGTCATTATGCAAATAACTAGGTGGCTGTTGTGTGTTGGTTCCAGACAAAAATTGTTAGAAAAAATTATGATGAACACACACTCATGAAATCCTAACCTTGTCAGCAAAAAAAGTCAGCCAGCACCTTTCAGTTGATCTCACATCCTTAGCTCGCAAAGTAGTGCCTCCCGTTGTACCTCTGCTACCATTTTAACTAATTGGTCCATGCAATTATTTAAGCATGAACTACTTCCAATGTAGGTCTCAAAAATATATGAAAATATCGGTATAGGTATTGGCTGTGGTTGTATTAGGCGGTATGTATTGGGCATAATTTTTTTTCCCTGAAGAAGAAAAAATTGGCTTGGGAGGAATATCAGTTGATACTTTAACATATTACAATTTTGTTGTGGTATTAGAAAATATTGGTATTGGATAACCCGACAATGATATATATTGATTCATACTTCATTCTACGATCTCAACACATGCCTAGATAGTGTGTTTATCATTGCATAAAATTGTCATTCAAGGAAATAGGCTTCATCATACATGATCAACCTTCAGATCAATGCCCACTCGACTGCCCCTATTTTCAGTTCTCCCCTGCAAGGCACTCTGGGGTAAGGTTTGAATGTGCATGGCCAACAAAGAGCTGAAGTTGTTGTTTATGCTCTTCATCAAGATTGTTCATGAGTGTAGCATATGCCATTGAGATGTTTGCATCAGAATGCTATAATGCATAGCCTATTTCTGTCCATGACGTTCTTCGTTATGTAGAACTTAGGCCTTCTGTTTCACTTCCATATTAAGTATGCTTCTCACAGTTCCTGTTAACATTGATGGTCAATGGTTTCAAATTGGAGAACCAAGTAGCTGATGATGCCTTGCGTTTGTACAGCAAATTTGATGACATCTATGACAAGGATTATTTTATTAGTATCCTGGAAAATGATGTACGGGTCGTCAACAAGATTCCTGAATATCTGATGGAACGTTTTGACAGCAACTTGACCAATGTATACAACTTCCGAATAAAAGCATGGTCATCAATTCAGTACTATAAGGACAGTGTCCTCCCTAGGCTACTTGAAGAAAAGTAAGTTGAAAATTCTCTCTCTTCCTCTCACTCTCACTTTCTCTTTGTGCTATTTATAATTTAGTTTCCTCGAGTTTACTATGGTAGTTCATTTACACATCTTAGTAGTTGCCTTATTTATGGGTTGCTTGTTTGTTGCTGTTGGTGGCACTGTCATCAGGGATTGGTCGATTGTGTGTTCCATAGTCATTATAAAAGTTGAAGTAGTTTATGAGACTTGTTTTGATGTTGAATGAAAGTATCTACTTGCATTAGCATAAATTGTTTAGGATTCTGGGAGCATTTCTTTTGTCTTTTCAACAGTGAAGCATCTACTCATTGTACAGTTCGCTGAGTTTCTTAGCTATTGGCTTTTCATGATCTTGAATCTGACACTCATCTTGCACTGTGGTAACTATAACAAAGTAAGTTTTCCCTAGCTCATATAGCCCCATTCCAATGCTTCTGGTTAAACTTGAAGAAGTGCTCAAATTGAAACACCGTTCTCTTTGTATTAGGAATTTCTGGTATCTGGGAAGACAATGATTTTTTTTTTTTCTAGGGTTCATAAATCAGCTGCAGTGTGGTTGTTTGCTTATAATGGTTTTTACATTTTTCAATAATGGAAAGTTCAGGGTTATAAGGATCTCTCCTTTTGCAAATCGGTTGTCATTCGATGCACCTCCAGCTGTTCAAAAACTTAGGTGCTTGGCAAATTATGAGGCATTGAGGTTTTCAAATCCAATTTTAACATTGGGTGAGACTTTAGTCAGAAGAATGAAAGAACATAGTGCAAGCAGTGGTGGCAAATACATCTCAGTGCATCTTCGCTTTGAGGAGGTTAGAAAGCTTTCAGTAGAACATTCTGCTGCAGGACAATTGTCAATTGCCAATGAGCATGCATATTAGACCTCTGTAATGTTGATTTATCCTTTTTTTTTTCTTCATTTGTTTTTATTTTCCTTGTCTGTTTTGGTTTTGGGGTTTTGCAGGACATGGTTGCCTTCTCATGTTGTGTGTATGATGGCGGAAAACAAGAAAGAGAAGATATGGCTGCAGCACGGGAAAGAGGTTGGAGAGGGAAGTTTACTAAACCTGGTCGGGTCATACGCCCGGGTGCAATTAGAATCAATGGAAAATGTCCGCTAACACCTTTAGAGGTAATCCCTCTTTCAATTGGTCTAGTGTGAGGGATGCAATTTCTTTCACAATAACTTCAACCCATGGATGAAACTATTACATGTCGGTGTTTGATAATACTATAAGAAAAAAAAATTATGAAAATTGTAAATATACAGGATCATATCAACCGATGTTCTTGTTATATCAATTGATATTTTGAATATTAGTCAATATTTAATAATATATCATTGATATGTAACATATTACGATATTGTCACGGTATCGAAAAATATTAGTAATGAAAAGCCTAATATTAATACATATCAACTGATATTTACATTTGTAGTTCAACCAGTTCTTCATACGTGTGGAAGTGTCAAAAATATTTTGTAGACAAAATGTGACTGGTTAATGTTGCCTGCTTCTTCCGAACTTCATCAGGAATCTATAGTACTAGTATCCTGATATTCTTCGCTCTTTCTGTGTATAATAACTCTAGAAGTGCCTTCCTTTCAGAAATGTTAATGTCATTTTTCTGTGGTATGTTATTGTAAATGAAGTGACAAAATTGACTGGGCATATGACTCTTTTTCAGTAGGTTTTACAGTTGAAATGTCTGTGGTTGCTGTCTTATATTTAAAATGATATTACCAGTAAACTATTCATGGCTATAATCATCATCTCTACTCCTGTTTCACTCACTCATGCAACTTTATATGAAATGTAATAGATTAGAATATGGAAATTTGAGTTCAATTATACGGGACTATAAAAATGACATGGCAAATAAAGACTTACGAAAAATGATGAGTTGAATAGAAATTCCACAGTGGGAAGATTGAGGAGTCATATAGAGCACTTAATAGGAAGTACGGTAAATAACAGGAATGCCTAATTCAGTGTGATGAGTGAGCAGTGATCTTGCCTTCCCTTGACAAAATAAAATCAATTAAAAGAAAAAAGGGAAGAAGCTAGAGATGATAGGTTGGCTACCTCTCTGGTGCCTTGCCCTCCATGCTAAACGAAATCCCTATTCTTCACTCCTTCTGAGATCATGTTGAAGGATTTGTTTTGGTTGGAACACTTCATTTTTGAGCATAAGTGCCATTTTCAAATGATGTTCAATTGTTGTGTATTAGACAATATTCGATTTATTGGCCTATTGCATTTGTCATGAGTTCAGACCACTATTCACAAAAGTTACTCCAATTTGGATGTAAAAGGTTTATAAATGGAATCAACCGTTGACTATATCCAAATAACTTCTTTTTGATTGAAAGGAATTTCTATGAATCAAATGGACAAAATAATAGAATCTATATAATGAACATGTTCTAGGGTGTATGTGCAACTCAGTTCAGATTATAGGTTTGGGACAACAAAATAAATAATTTTTTCAGTGTTGTTGAACTAGAAGAGAATAATCAATTGCAGCTGGATTCTAAATTGAAATCAGGAAAGAATCGACAGAGAATGAGATGTGTGGACATATAGAACTATAGGGTAAAGGGAAAAGCGTTTGGGATCTCAAGTAACAATTGAAGGGTATTTTTTTGGGGGAGGGTTGATCATTTATTGATTGTATGAATGAGATTGAAAGAACTCTTTGAGGGCTGTGAAGAAATACCCTCTGTTATTCGACAGATGCGACTTTGCTTCTGACCTAGGCAATCAACTAAAGTGCTTAAGACTTCTGACCAGGTGCTTTTTTTTTTCCCTTCAAGCTTTTGGAAACATTGACATTTATATTTCCTTCTTGTATATCATGATCAGGTAGGACTGATGCTTCGGGGGATGGGTTTCGATAAAAACACTTCTATTTATTTGGCTTCTGGGAAAATATATGACGCCGAGAGAAATATGATTCCATTATTGGAAATGTTTCCTCTTTTACAAACTAAAGAGATGCTGGCATCTTCTATGGAACTTGAACCGTTTAAGGTTTGAATGACTTGGTACTCTTTAAATTAGCTGTTTTTGAAGTGATTGTCATGTTGATGCTCTCATGTTGGTTATTGCTTCTAGAATTTTTCTTCCAGGATGGCTGCCATAGACTATACTGTTTGTCTCCATAGTGAAGCCTTTATTACAACTCAGGGCGGAAATTTCCCTCAATTCCTAATGGGCCACAGAAGGTACTTGTATGGTGGACATTCCAAGACAATCAGGCCTGACAAGCGGAAGCTGGCACAAATTTTTGATAATCCTAATATTGGGTGTGTGATTTTAACTGTTCTTATGGATAAAAATATCAATATCTGTTGCGGTTATATCGATATCAGACATATCGGGCACTGTATATCGATATTGAATATATCGTAAAAAAAATTTCTAATAATTGTAAAATGACAAATTGTATCGGCCAATTTATCTGATACAATAACATATGGCAATGTGTCAGAGTATATCCCAATACCGATATATCTTGGCTGAAACATATTATGGTGTTACTGTATTCAGCAGTAACATATATGGTTATCATTGGGTGTCATGGTCTATTGGATGGGTCGTGCTTTTGCCCAAGTCTTTCTTTGCCTGCACAACTATGTTAGGATATTGCGGGGAACAAAATTTGGTGCAACTTTGTTTTTGTTGTTAATCGGATTCTTGGTAAGAAGAGTGGAATATGATATTGGGTAATGCGCAAAATACTGGCTGATATTATAATTGGTATCGAACTCTCTAATATCAATGTTTTTCGTTACCATAACGCAATTGTGGAGCAATATATTAGCCTGCATTCAAGATATTGGCCGACACATCGATATTTCCTAGATTCCGAGTTGCAAAAAAAAAAAAAATTGTGTCTGATATATCCAACATTAATACTCATCACTCGACACAAAGGCATTTATGGGGTTTAATACTGATATATATTGGCTGATAATTTATTCCATGATTTGCATGACTATTCTTTATCTTTTTATGGTTAGAATTGATTGGCTTGTGAAGTAGTTATGGAAACTGTAATCAACTAACTGGTGTCTCGGTTTGTTGTTTATTCTCTTTATTAGGTGGAAAGCATTCAAGCGGCATATGCTGAATATGCGATCGCACAGTGATTCTAAGGGTTTTGAGCTCAAAAGACCAAATGACTCAATATACAGCTTCCCGTGCCCGGATTGCATGTGCCGTATGAATAAATCCGAAGATTCAAGATCAAAAACTGCGACGTGACTTGTTGGCTGACTATATGTTTGCGTGATTTTTTCATTCCTGTGGTCTTGTAACAGTGCATAGCTGCTGGTCGAGCCCCCCCTTTCCGCGACACAATTATTTCATTCTTTTCCCTTTCAAAGGGCACATAGTTTACAGTTTTGGAGCTCCAACAGATTGGAAATGGGCACATCATGTCGCTCTGATTATTGCCGGGATTGTAGGTAAGAGCAGAAAATTTCTCGGACGATAGAGGTGCCCGGGCATTAACTACATTACATTGGCTTACGGCTTATGTATCTACAAGCTGTGAGATGACACATGAATTCTTTTTACCCCTCTTTTTTTTTTTTTTTTTTGTATATTATGATTTGTAGACTGTAGAATAGCAGAGAGGGAGTTGTGTACATCTTCTGAATCAGGGCAATAGATTCTTTTGCCAATAGTCAGCCTGTATTTTTACCTCTCTGCTTGCTGATGCATTTGGTAGCTGTTAGTGAGCGGAAAATAACTTCTTTTATTCATCTTAGATGCATTTGAAATTTGTATTTCCAATTTTTCTCAAGCAATGAATTTGTATTGATTAAAAACCTCGATAGACGAGGGTGATTCTCATTTGCAAAGGTGAAGCAATTTAATTGTGATTAGAATATCACTCAGTTCAAATGACAAGAGTTAGAAAAAAAATGTACGGCTCCAGTTTCGTATGTTCTCTCATTTTACCAGCAGTCTCTGAACCAACGAAAAGAGGATTCCTTTCGCAGTCTAGTTTCATAATACGACGAATTGCCTCTACGTTTTCTGTCGTCGACAAAATAGAATGTTTGGTGCGGGAAGCTTTTTGTGTAACCAATCCCAAGAAAGATTAAATATATAGTCTTATTCCTATATTGTAAAGAATTGTTATCAAGATTTGATTTGAACAGATAAGACATAATAATATAAGCTTGTCAAATTCAAATGACATACGACATAAATTTGCCAGTATACCCGTCCACTCTAAGGAAACTACAGAGGATCTAAACCTAATACTGAGGTTAGGAGCTTAACTCACTCTTGTTTACGTTTCCTGTGAATAGTATCAGTTTCTTTTGGGCAGCATTCAACAACTTAAACAAAACCAAATCACATACTCCTTTTTAAGTTTTCTTGCATTAAACACAAATCAAACAGGCTCCAACAATGGAAGGACACAAGTAAAATCAGCACTGCAACTGAGATTGTGCCTTGCAGCCTTTGCGGTCCAATTCCGCTGAAGCTAGTCCGACTTTCCCAGTCAACGGAAGTTGACATGGACTACAGCAGAATTCTAAATACAACGGTTTTCGATACATAATTTCCGGTCTAAAAAAAATGTCCCACAGCTGATTTGTGCGAGTTGTACGAAACGCTGGTGCGACCTAAATATGGGGTCAAACCAACAAATAGATGACTTGATTGTATGTCGGGATGCATGCACACGGTGCTACTCGAGAAGCTTATTGCATGTGCTGACACCAACAGCTGCAGCAAGATGCCAAGCAGCATGAATGAATGGGGTTTGAGGAAACATGTCATCAGCGATGAAGAGCACACCTCCTAACAAGGAAGATGCCTTGTGCATATTGTGAGCCATCTTTAGCCGCGGATTTTCCAACGCTCGTCTAGCAAACACTACCTGAAACAAAGGTATACAGGAGAACATCTATTTAACTGCCATTTTTGTGTGGTTTAGGAGCTCAAAAAGAAAAAAAATTGCTGCAGTGACAGGAAGAGGAGAAGAACGGTGGCAGTTGTGAATAACAGGGAGGCTTGATAACATGAGAAGATGGCTCTGAACTAAACCCTCTACAACGCTTTTGCTTCCCACTACAGAAACAGGGAAATATTAAACTGGAAGATCCATTTCTTACACCTTCTGTTAAAGAAAATGAAAATTGATTAAAAAGAGATCAAATGAATTTTATGAAAGCCAAAAACAAGATGGAGTCTTCATTAAAAACCACCTGCAGGATGGTAAAAAGTGGATAACTAATAATCAAAAGAAGGCATTCGACTGACACTTGCATAAACCAAAAAAAAAAAAATGTGCTTGCTCAACAACAGTCTTCTGACTTAAAAAAAGCACTTGTAGAAAGGAGCATTGTTTTTGATGAAATGAAAATTTTAACTTGCTAAAGAAATAGCTACACATTTTCTCAATCTAATCCATGCAATTCAGAGGTTTCAAAAAGCAAATTACCTCCATCATACCAGTATGGACAGCTGAGACCATCAGTGGCTGGAAAGGCAGGCATAAAGCAGAAGCTGCCATCAGCAGTTTTGGATTCTCATCTCTAAGTGCTCGTGAAAGACACTGCAACGAAATTTTGAACGATTAGAGGTTCTGATGATATTCACTCAATTTTGATCTGTTTGGTTATAATCCACAAACAAGCAGACATTGGTGATGGATTAATCTGCTGTTGTTAGCTTCAAGCGACCTGGTTTTCTCATGCTCATGGAATGAACTTTCAGCTGATATATAAAAAATGGGCCCCTAATACCATGACAAAATAGTTATATGTATCCATATTGCCGATATATTGGTTGATATTTAACCCACAAATTTCGATTCACCAAAAAGTTGTGTCAGATACTCGTACACATCACTCGACATGACTGATACCAATACCACTATTTTCATCCATGCTCAGGTTGCCAATGCTCAAATGTTAATTTGAATCATTGAAGTAATGCCAATGTTAAATGAACAATTTCCACTGTCACGTACAACTTTTAGAAACACTACAGTCTCCTCCTTTGACAGTTCCCAGTGGCTATGATTCACATAGAATGGGTCATGATGAGAGAGAATATACATAAAGTTATTAGCTAAGATGCCTCAGCCAATGCTTAATACAGATTTTTGGTCTTCGCATTCTCTGTTAGACCTTCTGGGACATCAGTTCAAAAAGGTGATGAGCATAGGAGACCACAAGCACGGGGCTCCACACACAAAAAACTGGAGTTCATTCTTTCGTGATTGCAGCCAGTATACCATTTTTCAAGCCTAGCAAGACTGTCTTAATAATTTCTAAATCACTTACCAAGTTAATTTTCGTGTTAATGCATAAGAAAACTTTTGTCCAGCACTCAAGAGGTTAATTTTGATTACTTTCTTTTCTCTGTGCCAAGTTTAAATAAGTGGAAGAATCAAAATTCATAAACTTGATAGAATGGATATTGTCAGATTTCCAAGCAATTTACACATGTTCATACTACCATTAAATTCATGCAGTATATTTGTAATGTTGAATGGTGTTGGGTCCAGTGAAAATTCAAATTGATCCAAACCCAATGACCCACGCTTTGAATGAAGTGGAGAACAAATTATCATGTGCAAATTTGGCAATGACCTGGTTCAAGTCTGAAAGACCATAAACAAAGTCAGATAAGTATTAACAATAAGCTGGGTGACAATGTGTCGGGTGACTAAAAAAACAAAAGAATCAGAGTATGACTATGAAGATAGTAGACTGGTAAATGTTGACCTAAAAAGGCAAGCTAATGAGAGCCGAACTGCCAAACTAAACAGCCGACATACCTAGCTAAATTCTAGATTCCTTGACGATAACACATCAGTAACAGCAATGATCCCCACAAACCTGAATTCAAAGACAGTTTTCCAAGACTCATGGTTGGAAACAAGTACGCTAACGATTAACTTTAACAATTGACTAGCATATTCAATAACCTTTTTAGGAGAACTGACACCAACTTCTTTTTAGGAAAACCACTGACAACCTCTATGAGAAGAGGCAGAAACCACCCATAATAATAGGTCTTTCACCTCTATAATTACCAAACCCCTTAACAATGTAATGGTATCTTTTAACAACTCCAACATGAAGAGAATCTAATGACCTTTTGATTTTTGAGATCTCAACTCTCTCTCACTTTAGCACTTAAGTATACAAATTAAAGAGGTTTGGAATTTACCCTTCAGAATACCTCATCTCCACAAAATATTCTTGGAGCTTAATCCTCCAATCCTCTGAATTCTTTTTTCCTCTCTTTCTAACTGGTTTGTTAGAAGTATTTGACGACTTGAGCATTGAGGATGAACCACGAAATAAGTCTCATCCCCATAAACTCTCGTTTTAGTTTGTGGTGTGTAGGATGCAAATTATAAAATCTAAGAACTTACTTTGAAAGCTCTCAGGTCCAAATTTAAATGTAATGCCTGACATTTTTTGTTTATTATTTACGAAATCATATATATATGTATATATATATATACTTGTGGNATTTAATATAATTTGTACTTTCCACAAGGTAAAAACTTTTGGATATTTACACTTTTCTTAGAGTAGAAAAGTTTTGGATATTTATACTTTTTCTGCAGAGTAGAAAAATTTTAGATCTTTATTATAAAGTTCTCTATTTGTTTTTTTAGAACTATTGTAAGGAATTAAATAGAAATAATATATTCAAACGTTTTAATATATCATATACACCTTAGGATTACATCTATCATTTACGAGTAGCAAAAGAAAATGGCGTTTGACCTTGTCTATAGAGAGTAATTTGTAAATGGCTCACTTATTAGTCTAAATAGTTGTGTTTAGCCTAAAGTTACTGAGAATACATAGCCCTTCCTTTGATTTTTTGATTCTTGGTTTTCAGATTTTAGCCTGATTTGGATTTTAAAATTTTAACTTGCATCATATTTGAGACATTTGAAATGTTTAACCTTGAGATTTGTAGTTTTTGATACGATATTCAAAACCATTAGACTTTAGACATTTGAGCCTTTGGAAAGTATAAGATTTGGACTTCAAACGATTTTATACAGTTTGGATTATTTGGTATTTGTATATGTATTACGAATATTGGTGCACAAAACCATGATTTGGACTACATATTTGGACATTTGATATATTGGAACATTTGATACAAATATGGGATTTTGCATGTGTTTTTCTATTTTCTATCCCTCTATCTGTTTATGGACATAAAGTTGTTATTATATACATATATATTTATTGAAATTTAGACTTAACATTTTGTGAATATTTTCTAACATTTTAGATTAGCGAGTAATAAATACTTGCAGGATTTAGCTACAAAAAACTTAAAGATTTGGTTTAGTTTTATTTGTATTTGAATTTGTATATTGATAACTTGTTTGAGACTCATGCTTAGGATTATTGTACATTTTGGTTTATTGCAATTTATATGATTTGGAAATCGTGGTAAAAAATGGATTTTAGGATAATTATATTACAATAGTTTTGATATTTTGTTAAATGCTTTCCCTTGCAAACAGTTTTTGTGCTTGAGCAGATTTATTTATTATCATAGTTGGAGGCTGGCTGGAGGTTGATTTGGCCAGATCATTTGCCTGCTGTGATTTGTAGTTTTTATATTGTTTTGGTCTTTGTGTATGGTTCGTCTAACCCAGCATTGGGTATTTGAAATTTAATTGTTCATGGATTATTATTATTTGAGTTTATTTATTAATAATTAATATCTACTTGTGCTGGCATGTGTTATTAAATCCAAGGTACACATCAAATGGCAACCCTTCAGGTTTAGTTCATTGTTAATCTGGGGTTCATCAATTTGTCAACTTCTTAAAAAGGAAATAAAATATCAGTTCACCTTAATCTTACCACAGTTGCAGCTGCTATCATTGTATAGTCAATCCATCTCAAGAACTTCCTTATTCTCCCTCTGGAGGAGTGGTAAAGACTAGAGGCAACTCCAACTCCAACCAAGGAATTAGCATACAACTTACAATTCAAATTTTTCCTGCATCATCACAACCAAACAAGTAAGAACAGAATACCCATGTGAGAATCGCAGCATAAGAAATATGGACACCAACATTGGGCATAAATATGACACCGACCAGGTTATTTTTCTAAAAATAAGGACATGATACGTTGAGAATACGTTAACCAAAGTTCATAATTCAATAATTTATTTAGAGTATGAGAATATATATAATAGGTCAACAACTCACTTTATACTTGTTTTCTCATCCAAAGAAAAATATTGTCATGAAGAAGCAATATGCAAACGAGTTATGCTACAACATACATCACAAAAGAAAAAAGGAAAGAAAGAAGATGACAACAAGTGATTAAGTTTCTAATTGTTATCAAATTATAAAATGGCTCATTTTTTGGTTTATATCAAGAATCCAAATTTTCTGAAGATTACAAAATTATCCATTGTGTCCAACACTTGTCAGAATCGAAAAGGAAAAAATATTCCAACTTGTGTTAGAGTATGTCAGCCAAGTATCAGTGTCTAATCGTGTTGGACACCAATACACTGGCCCGGAAGAAGTGTCACTGCTTCTTAGGTGGAAGATATCATTTTAAAGAGATTGCGAGCTTACCTAGGCACATGGATTCCAAGAGCAATGAAAGGGAGAGAAGTAATAACATTAGCAACTGTTTCCACAACATTTTGATCACCTACAAGGGAAAAAAAAACAAAAGGAATGCCCAAACTATGAGCAAAATATGGTTCTTCTTGATCAAGGCTAAGCAAAGACGAAATGCAGATGCAGATGAAATAGTAGTTTGCAGCACTACAACTACCATTAAGGCTACAATGAATGGGTCTCTGGAAAACAGGTCTTTGCTGCCACACTCGTCTGTGGAATTCAAAAGAAGCATGATGTAAGAAAAATTAACAACTTAAAGAATGGTCAAGGACTGCCCATGAAATGATTAGAATAAATAGATTTTCCTTCACTCACTGTGTTAACAACCATTGGCTAGCTCCATTGCTTGAACTTCCAGATGTTACTTGATTATGGTCCCTGTGCTGAGAGATCTCCTCTAAAGCAAATGGTGCATGGGGCACCACATGCACGCCATGCACACCTTCTAGTGCTCCACTAGAGTTCACAGAAGTTTTGGGACCCATAAACCCTTCAACCACAGCTAAGAGCATCAACTACTTACCTGCAATAACTTGCAGGCAGCAATTGAAAGGCTCTTCCTTCTGTCAATACACAGAAATACTATGTCAAGATATGACCCAGCAGAACAAGGAAACCCTTCAATCCCATTGAAAGTAATAACATGAAGAGGCTACCATCAATGAATATCATATGATATGCAGAATTTTGGACAGTATACATTGGCATTGAGAGCCTGATACTATAATAATATCGTAATATGTTACCATATTAGTGATATAATACACTCAATATTCTCTGATATAATGATGAATGTTTATCTCCAGATTCTATTTTGCTAAAAAAAAAAAGGTATATCTGATACGTGGATACAAATACATATTATCAAATATGACTAATTTAGTACGGTGGCGACCAATAATAATACTTTCATTCATTGATGGCCACCATAGTATACATCTTTTATCCAATCACTAGAGGTGTGTGTTCCTTTTTTTGGGTTTCATTAGATGTGCTACACAGTTGGCACCTGTAGATGTTCTCCTTGAAGGGCTCTCTATTCACAATGTCTAGACCAGGCATGAAAAACGGGTTGTAACAACCCAAGATGATGCTTAATTACCAAAAAGAAAACTATCCAACATGAATCCTTAGGCTTTGCTGTCCAATATGCGCAAAATAATACCAACTTGAAATACATATTATTAAGACCGTGAAATTCAACTACACAACTAGAATATCTTGAAGGCCTGATTATATTTACTTCCAACCAATCTGCCATTTTTCGACCTTCCAAGAACTTTGCGAAGAAAAACCACTATCACAACCATTAACAAAATCTTGCCAGAATTTAAAGGTACAAATTACCCCTTGTTAAACAAAATTTGCAAGGATTCTGTCTATACATGGAAAGAAAATATAAATTCCCCTGAAACCTGCATAGTTACTATGATGACTACTCTCAAACACTTTACCAGCATGATCACTAACACCTCCAATTCAACTGCATAAAAACAAGTAAATAAAAACCCCATAATTTACATTTTAATTTCATGCGATAAATTTGTCTACAATCTTCATGCCTTAATTCAACATACAACATGCAATAAGAGGAACTGTCATAATTAAACATGACGACGAAGATCGTTCCCCAGAATCGATTAAAAAGATGTTAAAATCCCCAACTGGGCAAATAACATACGCACAACTCATCTTAGCCCGAACGGCAGACATTGACACATACATAACAAAATCTCTTGAAAATCTCTCAAAGAGAGAGGGGGAGGAAAGAGAAAACCTGTTTGCAATTCGCAGCAGAGAATGAGGTTGAACCCCGGAGGGAAAACTCAGAGTGTCAGAGTATAATAGTCGTTCGTTGGAAGTTTTATAGTATAAGAATTGGTTGTTTATGATGAGAAGTGAAATGGGGACACTCGAGAAAGACAGAAAAGAGAGGATCTGAGGCGAGCGTAACCAGGAGATGCTCTATGCACGAATGTTCCAGTGAAAGTCCCCGCATATTCGTTGTCTCAATTTGGCACGCGGCTGTAGACGCAGCCGTAACGCCGTGACCAATTCAGACAATCTACTTTCGACCCATTTGCAAAGCTGTTGAGATTGAATGGTGGGCGCTGACGTGCCTTTTTTCCCCTTTGAACTTCCACGTAGGAGAAACTGTGTTAAATTAAAAGTATTATTTTATAATTATATATTATT
>JAODPA010079477.1:0-26007 GCA_025585075.1 Nepenthes mirabilis | reverse complement strand
AATACCCTACCCCTCATCATTTTTTCTTCACTCTAACTCCAGCCTTAATCTTACTCTCTCATTCTCAAGTGATATAAAATTTCAATTTCTATTATTTATCTTTAACTTGTAATTTTATCAATTTAGTTTTGGTGGCAAAAAAATAATCTTAATTTATGCCTAGGAATAATTCCCTAGCCTCCTTCCCTATAAATTTTATCATCATCATATTAGATGAAGCCCAATTCATTTCAATAATTCCCTAACAACTCAAATTTTAATTTGAAATCTTAATTTGACCCAATGTACTACCTAGGACAAATCTCAATTCATTTCATTAATGTTGTTGCCATGTTGACATGTTGCTATGCTCACTTATATTCCTAATATGACTATCTGTATGGAAATGACAATTGTTTATGAATTAAGTTGAGGCATGTCCAGATGTAAATATATATAGACAATGGTATATGTTGTTTTAAACCCCACTAATGGGGAGATTGCATTAATGCTGTTGACATGTTGCTATGCTCACTTAGATTTCTAATATGACCAACATATGGAAATGACAATTGTTTATGAACTAAATTGAGACATGTCCAGATGTGAATATATATAGATGATAGTATATGTTGTTTTAAACCCCACTAATGGGGAGGTAAAAGTACATTGGCCAACGTGCTGGAACATAAATTGGGATTTAAACTATATTGTATCATGTTCGAATTTCATGTTCATTAATATTCTCTTATTATATTCATTATTGGATTATAATTTTACATATTAGGCATTCAGCTCACTTTCTTGATTTCCTTTCTCCTAGTATAGTAGAAGTTACATCCCGCCTGGAAGCTTTGGGCGATGGAAGACTTCATAGTTTAGATTGCATCTTTGTACTTGTTAAACTCTTAGTTTCCTTTTGATGACAATTTGTAAATTGATCATACAATCCATAAAATATTGTAACAAATCCTAAGTTATAAGGTATATTTTGAATGTTTTGTGGAAAACTAAGATGTTTGCCATTAGTAGCAAAAAAGTTTTTTAGCAACATAATCTAGGATTTGGTCAGTAGCAATCCTGAGCTGCGAGGGAACGAAGTACCAAAGCACCCAAAGACCAAACTTTAGAAGCCGAAGTAACTAAATGACAGGACTGCCAAAGTGCTTGAGCTGAACTAACTTGGTGTCCTAATTGTTCGAGGCCCAATTGTTCTTTGACGAATCTTTTTTTGTTATTTCTTTTTTTTTTTTTAGTTTATAATGGGCAGTTATGTGTGAGCGACCACGATTTAGATTGGTAGTAAGTAAAAATATTCATAGATCGAAAGGCTGAGAATGCCCTGAGCAGTTCAGAATCCTATTGCTTGTATTGCGACAGGATCATGAAGTTGAATTATGAAATTCCTGCAGTCAATGAAGGAAGATTATACAATATCGATTGCAGCCGATTGAATTCGCTCAGTCCGGTGTATTCTACCTGTTTTGGAGTGCAAGTCTAGACATACTTCATAACAGATTTGTTACTACTTTCTGCTGTAATTGAATTATTAGACAAAATTCACTCTCCTGTCACAGAATTTCCAGAATCTAAGGGAATTTTAAAAAAATAAAATAAAAAACCCTTGTGAAATCACTATTGGCAAACTTCCATGTATAATAATTCACCAAAGGTGATCCACATAACATGCAAACCCACATTACATCAGAAAAAGGACCTGACACATGCATTCTTTTGTATGCCCATGTCTCACCACAGGCAACTGTATACACATCTAAAGAACCAGAGAGAACTGAACTTTACATATTTAAGTTTTAAAAAGAAAATCCACAAATTATGCAGCAGTGTACCACACCCACCACGAAGGGGGGGGGGGATCCCCTGGTTACAAGGGAAAGGTCTACTGCTAATTCTCCCATCTGGGGCTGCTGACAACTTACTGTCATCCACTGAGAAAAGAAAACACTACCCCAATTATTAGCTGACCATCTGTCTACTACAGTTTCATTATTAGAATCTTCTGGGACAATTGATAAATCAGCTATGATTGCTGCTTATGGACCTTTTGAACATTACATTAATTTCAAGTCCCATATTAATCAGGATGTGTTACAATGAATCTTCTATCCAGGAATGACCGCCTTTGTTTCCCTTACATTTGAGCATGATGTTCATCCCGGAATGATTCAATTATGTGGAAACTAGATAAATTTGGATTTTGGAAGTCTGTTCCAGTACGTTCTCTGTACTCACAGTTACTTTTGAAGATTCAAGTGGTGTTCCTTCAGATTCCAAATAAAGTTTCTTTGTTTGGGAAACAGGTTGGGAGAGGTGGTTTGATCGTTGATAATTTGCAAAGGGGACTTGAGGGTACTTATTTGTTAACAGATGCTGCGTGTGCAAAAGTCAGATTGAATCAATGGCACACCATTGTTTCTATCAAGCTGAAAGTAACCTTCGGTTTCTGCCTTAGCTATGATGAGTATTAGCTGAGAATTTAACCTGGAGAAGTATCCCTCTGGTAATTATTCTAAGTATTTGGAAGAAACAAAATAGTAGATTTTTTTGGAACAACAAAAAGACCGATCCACAATTGCCTTCAGAATGGTTTTGAACATTCTGCCTGTCTAAATCTACTTCCTCTGATCTTTTGGATTTTGTTGATGATCCCTGATCAGTAGTGTTTTCTTTTTATTATCCTATTTTATCAATTGATTTTTCTCCATAATGTCATTTCTAGACTCCATCTTGCTTCTTTTGAAAGATACCATATTTTTTTAACATGTATTTATGTACTTTACTAGATTCCATCTTACTTCTCTTTTTCAACCTAGTTTTTAATATAGATATTGCAGAGTGGTGTTGCATAACCCAATACTTTAACCATGTATAATCCCAGCTGTCAGTTTCTTTACAGAACAAGTTCAAACAGTAGCTGTAACTGTTTTTCAAATAGGGCATTGATACACACACACACACACACACACACAGATTTTTAAAAAAATGTTGTCACAGGCATTCTTTCATTGGCAAAAATATATTAGGTACAATAACAGGAATTACAAAAGTGCTCAAGGAAACATGACCAGAAAACAAGGTAAGCATAAAATTCATAATCCCCAACTCTTACTCAAGCTGGAACATTTTTATCTGTCATGCCCATCTTGCAAAGAAGTGCATGAACCATAAACTACAAAGCCCTTTTGTAAAAAGAACAGCCCATTGATCAGAGATCTAACCAAAGGGATACAGATTAGCTTCATATCAAATTTGTTTTTTGGGAAGTCCAATCCACTTCAATGCAGGTCTAGGATCACAATGAACAGGATTGTGTGAGACGTTTATGACTGCAGTGTTGTCACATGTATGTTCCCTTTATAAAACCTGAATGTAAACACAAGAATAATCCCTTTCATAATTTTTTATCCTGTTATCTAAAATCTAAACCATTCCACTTGTTTTCTTCTTTGTTCTAACTTCATAATTATTCATTTCATTATTGCACTTTTGCCAAGAACATTGCATAAAAGAAAACCTATGCTCTATGGATCTTTGAAGAGCTTTGAATCAAAAAATTGGAGTAACTCCTAAAGGAATTAAAGGTATAGATTTTTACCATCCATTTCATCTACTGAAAAGCACATGCAGCTATATCTCTACAGTCAGGCACTTCCCTCAGAGCATACCTGCATTTAGAATTAGAGATATATGTCCTGAGGTGAGCATCCTATATGATAAGCTTGTATATGTTCTGAACTCTTATCCTTTGACTGAGTTGTGGAAGTGTTAGCAGCATAAAACTTTCTATAAGGACGAAGAACAGGAGGTAAGATTAATGCTGATTGTCTATCCACTGACAGAACCCGTCCACATTTACTGTATCACAATTGCAAAACATTCAAGACAAAATAATCACTTAACTCGTGCAAAGAGTAATACTAATAAATAAGAAAGCTTTGACCAGACTGTCACCTGCAAGCTTTTGTAAATAGCATCTGATAACTTTTGACCCATTGCTGCAACAAATTTCCAACGTGTGAGCTTAAAAATCTTAAAATAATACTCAATTTAAAAAATAAAAAAATAAAAATAAAAAAGCATCACCAGGCTAAATTGAACAATTCAATTTGGCAGGTAAAAGCGGTTACATTATGACCATACCAACAGAAAAAATAGAGCTGTTTCCATTTTAATTCCAAGAAAATACTGCAGAGCCATGTTAGAGTATTCCTGCAATAGCAAAAATGGAGCAGAAGTGTCATGCAGCATCAGGATAGATGATGTGCACTTACTAGCATTCTCATAATAAAAAAAAAAAGAAAAAGCCAAAAAAAGATTTAATGCAAAAAGAATACAAACAATCAAACAAAAATTGTACCGTTACACATCTAAATACATGATATACTGATACACCTCTTGCGTGCACATAGCTTCCTCCCTGCAAAATAAGTGGAAAGAAATAACGCAACAACATCAAGCAAAAACAAAGACTTAAATACGAGCCATAATGTGCACTGTGATCATTAGAAGACAACTGTAATGCCACAACGACCCTTCAGTTTGATGACAACACACCCACCATACCTCGACACTATATAACCATGAGCATAGAGGCCCAGAAATAAAAATAAAAAAAAAAAAAAAACTGCACTTCTTTATATCACAATTGTTTCAAGAACACCATCTCAATTGGAAAGTTAAGACTAAAATCTCAAACAAAGTAAACCTGACAGAATAATACAAAAAATGCAAATAAATTGGAAATGGAAGTTTGTTGTGTATTTTTGGTCTAATGAAAAATCAAGTTTCACAATTTATTACAAAGGATAATGGGTATTATTTAACCTTTCCATTAACAGAACTATTCACATGATCGAATGAAATATGATTCATTTTCCAATAAAGGAATATTTGTTCTTCCTTCATTCACAGATCTACTTTTTTCTACTTTCCCCTCTTGTCAACAAAATTATATATCGCATGAAGTTCTAGTAAAACAAATGCAGAAAGTTGGGGATAAATGCACAAATTATATTATCCTTAAAGACATTACAGCTAAAGAAGGCTGGCAAGAACTATATAGAAACAAATTTGTACACACCAGAAAAGGCAGTCAATTACACAAGATATTATATGGTCAAGGAAAGGTAAGACTAATGCAGCCTTAATACTTTTGTTGCCAGCAGGCTATTGTTGGGACATTTTGAAAAATAGATACGTTTCATTTAATAATATATGATAGTTGATATCAATTCTGCTGAGTCTAGTCAATGTTTATTCTGAAGTAAAGAAAGCTTTCTTTTCATATGTACAAATAGAGGGTGAACCCTATGACAATAATAAGGTTACTGCATTGGGTCAACGAATATACACTGGTGGTTGTAATCACAATTTTACACTTGACTAAGATTTTCCACATGCTGCATGCTACATTTAGGGTTCATCGAAAAGTTCTGGAAAAGTTTTAAAGAATTTTACAGGAACATATATAAGAGAAAATAAACAACAATCAAGACATAGATTAGGACTCATATTCAATATTCAATTATTAAAAAATATAAAAAATTATTCTGAAGAGCTGAAGTTCAAAATAAAACAAATTCATGATGGCAAGCCATGCTACTGTTAGCATCGATTAATATAGCTTAACCGAATTCAAAAAATTTAAGATGGTGATGATTCATAGTTCAATTCTTTTTCTACATAGTTAAATAAGTCACCAATACTGCATGCCTACTCTAAGTCTAATTCCTCTGTACTGACAAAACCCCCAAAGCTTCAGTAAGTATCAGAGGGAAGATAATTAACTACATTCTGAGCAGTTAGGACTCAGATTCCCTAAATATATGGCTGTGTTTATCATGTGCTAGCAAATAAGGCAACATTTTACAGGACCATATCTCTCTTTCAAAATAAAATTTATAAAAAAAAAGACTACTCACAAAGAATGAGCCTTATAAGTAAGGTTGCTCCATCATGACCTTTACGAGTTCAGACCACAGCAATAGCCTCTCGGCAACATACAGGTAAGGCTGGTACATCAAGCCATCCCATATCCCATGATGTGAGAGCCATGTACAGTGGGCCAGTCTTTTATTCAAAAAGGACTAGTTATCAGGGGCAATGCCATAAAATAGCTACTCCAAACTTCTTAGGTTCATTCCCCATATGTCCTCAGTCAATAATTTGTGTTTTCAGACACAAGTCTGGAACTTTTGTAAGTAACATGTTGAATGTGTTGTTATCATTAATCTGCAGCTCTTAGAATTGCCAGTTTATGAATCAATAGCAACTGAAACATTGTTCTCCAGAATTGATATTATCAATCTCTATTGCATAACAATTTCCCTAAGGCACAATTCCAAGGACCAGAGTGAGACTGGATTCTTTTATCTTATTTGCTGAATACCTGCTTCACCCTTGGCCTTATTATTTTATCCCTCGAACACCAAACAGCATGCACTTGATACTGGAGCACTCATCTTGCAACCATACATCAATATCATTATGAAACTAGATTTCCCACCTAATAATACCAAATCCCACACTGAATCCAAAGCAATAAAGAAAAGTCCAGTCAGGAACAAGTATTGATTGCAGTACATCCATCCATATAAAGATCTCCTATCACAACATTTCTCTGTCCAGCGTTATGTTCATAGCCTTAACAATGATGCTTGGCTTGCACCACGGGAAAAGGATTGTCCTAGATACTCCCCAACAATGAAAACCACGACACTAGCTTTCTTCTCCATCAAAAAATATCAAGCAACAGTTTAAGAGTTTAAAACTTGTCTTGGTTTTCAGCAAGTTTCTTTCCATGCCCTCCGTGTCATTGCAATGGTCAATCCCCCTTAGATTGTTCCAAAAAATAGTATAGTTAAGTCACAACAAGAACTTCGAGAAGTCCCCCAATAACTTACAGAAATTTTGAACAAGAAAGTGCAGCAAAGAAAATTTATTCCATGGTAGAAGCTTCTGCCAAAATGGAGAATAAGTGATTTTTAGTGGCTCCCAAAAGGAAAAATTATATTCCTTCAAAAATATGGAAAACTCAGAAATTGGCAATCAGAAAAAGGCCTGCAACAGTACACCTTATCATGAGGTATCACATTTTTTTGGCATGCATGACATCACATATTGATCAAAGATAGTATATTTTTATTCACACTTCTAGCACAAAGGAGTCATATGGTAGTTCTTGCTTAGAAAATACAATAGACCCTCCCATAATTGATATTTTAAAATTGATAATCTCTTATATCTATTATTTTTTTTTTTAAAGAAAGCAGGCTCATTCCATAGACTATGTGTGATATTCTCAAACATTTGTTAATTTATAAAGTCTTTAGTTTTTCCTTTATAATATCAAATATTAGAGAGGAAAATATATGTATCATAACATTGATAAATTTGTTCTATTAGAATGGCATGTCACTTAAACCTTTGTTAAAAGTAGAAATATGTGCCTAGTATAAAAGTCAATAATGTACAAGTTAACGTACAACTACCACCAAATTCAATAAATCTAATAGAAAGAAAGTCATGAATGTAGTAAAAAAGTGGTGCTCGAAAGATTGAAACTAGTAATTGGAGTTAATTCCTTATAACAAGGATATTGAAACTAGTGCAGAGTTATTTCTCACATCAAAAAGATATTGAAATTATTATAACTAATTCTTAATAATGCTTAGCAAAAAAAACTAATTATTAACATGCAAAACAGCACGTGTCATATATTTACAATGTCACACAATTGAAAAACATCACTCAGTTGGTTTACTCCTCTCTTTCTCTATCAGTTAAACTACTTCACAAACAAGAGAATAATTTCGAAGGAAAAAATTCTCAAACAAATTATCGATTTGTTTGATAAACATCAAACAAATATTTACAATGTAACACAATTGAAAAACAACACTCGGTTTATTCCTCTCTTTCTCTATCATCCAAATTACTTTGCAAACGAGAGAATAATTTTGGAGGAAAAAATTCTCAAACAAATTATCAATTCGGTCATAACCTCTTGGCTCAATTAAGGAATTTACAGAACAAGAATTATTACTTTAAGAAAATATTGGGGGATTTTTTATCTCTTAATTTTGAATGTTAAATTACTAATAAATTTAAAAGACTAATAACACTATAATTAGGTTATATGGCATTGTATGGACTAAGTTGAACACAAATTTTCAATTATCTTTGGATATGACACTATAGTTTAACCTGGTTGAACTATGGTTGTAACTTGCAAATTTTGAAATATTACTCATAGCTACTAGTGCTCTATTATAGTTTATGATCTTTACCTCTAACAAGACATCAAGGCCTACTCTACATAATATCAATCTAATGAAACAAGCATGGTCTGATACTTGGTGAAAGAGATTGCAAGAGTATCTATTGCATACTTTATTAGCCTTGCCTAATAATAGTGAAAGCAGAAAATAGATGGATCAATTCAATTTCAAGATGACTATGGGAATATTCCATTCACCAAAGGAAAGTACCTCATCTGGGGAAAAGAACGACACTGCATCAGGGCTTGTAGAACCAATAGGATGCAACGATACGACAGCCCTAAGAACAGAAGGAATAAGCAACTCAATGACAGCAATTTTATCTGCAGGAACAGTACCCAATGGTCCAAGTTTTAATTTGTTTGCACCCGGATAAGTGTGTCCCACTGATGTTTCTATGGAATCCTCATTGACTGAAGAAGGAAGGGATGAAGATCGCTTTAACCAGTCCAATCGTTCGTAAGCAAAAACCTTCATGTCTTGACTTTCATTTTCCAAACCTATTAAAATATCCATGAGGGATTTGTAATCACTAGAATCTTCATGGTCATCCATTACTGATGGTTGGGTAACACAATGCCTCTTTGGGACAGATTCAATGTCCAAATGAGGAAAAAACCGCCTTTTTTGCTCCAGAAAAGACTTTAGAGCTAACCTGCATATATTTAGAACATAGAATAATAGTATTGAAAATGACATCCAAACTGAAAGAAACAAAATGAAAACAGGAACGGCAGAATAAGGAGTCAAGATATAGTACAAACTTAAGGTTGCACTATATATTTTTAATTTTACAGTAATAAAAACATCCACTCTGAAAGATAACACATAAAACTGCACCAAGGGATTGACGTATGAACTATATTTGGGACCACACTTATCTCAGGTTCCTACATTTAAGCCAACAGATGTTGTCTTCTGATACGATCCTTAATGCTGAAAGAACATCATATCTACCAAAAAAAATATAAATCATTTATTTGGTGAATTGCCAAGGTCTTCCCCAATATGAAATTCTTAGTGATACCATAATCAACTAATTTCACATCAATCTGTGTGATCAGGCAATATGCAATATCACACATCAACTCTTTTCTATTGATAAGCAAGATCAGGCATAATGCATTAAGTTGAGTGCCGCAAAATCCAATCAGAGCACCGTCATCAAAGCTTAAATGAGAAGTAGCAAAAAAGAACATTAATGGCAGCTAAGCAAGTAAGAATAGGCAAAAGGGCAAAGTAACAAAGCATTCTGTATCCTCACCTTGTCCTGTCAACTGCAGAAGCACCAGCCTGGCCAGCAAGTTGTCTCTTCCAAGCATATGCGACAACTGCCCCATCTGGACAAACTAAAGGCATGTGCAAGCCCCATGAATTACTCCTTGATATAAGTGCCTCATTGAGAACCCCGGAATCTTCAAGTTGCCTTCCTAACAAAATTATAAACTACTTTAATTAGTGGATGCAGCACAGATATTATAAGGATTAAAATAACAGAAAGAAATAAGATCACAAAGTAAACTATGATAGAATCTTCCTCTCGTATCATTATTCTTGGCCATCACTCCTATGATGTGAATCCCATCACACCACCCCTCCCTTATACATAGTTTTTTTTTTTTTTTTTTTGCATGGTGGTGCTGGCAGTTTAACAAGTTCAGTTTTTACAGAAGTGCAAGAAAGAAACAAAGGAGAAAGAGAGAGTTGGTGCTTCATTCAAACAATAATTTGTGTTCTGAATTCAACCAATCTTTGACATGTCATTCTAAATCTAGTGTAGAATATTTCAACCTATTTAGTTTTCTCATTTACCCTCACATGTTGTTAGAACTTTGTTGCAATCAAGATTGTGCACCAAGGTAAGAGCAGCAATAGGTTAGTGTAACAAAACTTATAATACAGGAGCACTTTGGACTCATAAATCTTGTGGTTTCTACCCTTGTTTTTTAAAGGGGTTTCCCATGTAAATATTGCTTGTGCATTATGTGTGGTTGTTCTATTTATGGCTACCTATTAGATTTGTATAATGGGCGATATATTGAATCCAAAATTTTGCATTGTATTATCCAATCAAAGTGGAATGGAAATAATTTAATTAATCTTCTCCGTAGTGTTCAACAATGGAAGCCAATACAAGTATAGAATGGTTAATCTAAATGGTTTAAATTTATCTTGTGTGGAAAGGAAAGATAGAGGACCTTTTGAATGTGAAGAATTATTACTGCCAATGTTTGCATCTCAAAAACTAGAGAACAAAACTAAAATTGAATGAAACAATTCCAGGTGTGTGGCAATGGCAAGATGATAATCTTTTGAACCATGTTAGTGGAGAAACACATGCACATATGCTATGGGAAAAGCTTGAGCAGTTGTATGTTAGAAAGTACGAATAACAATAAGTGGTAACTGATAAAATGAATGATAGAATTGAGATATCATGTTGGTATTCCAATGAAGGATCCCTTGTATACATTCCAAGAAACAATTGATCAATTGATTGGAATGCATATATGTTTGAAGATGAGGTACAGGGGTTAAGGTTCCTTGGTTCATTGCTGGACTAGCGGGAGACGTTTAGAATGTCATGTCTAACTCTACCCCAGAAAGTGTTATCACTATGGACTATGGAGTTGACTAAGAGCAGTCTTCTAAATAAAGGATGAGCAAAGAGTCACAAGGTTTATCTTCACGGTCAGAGGTGATGGTCATAGAGAATAGGGGGAGGATCAAGAGCAAGGACTGAGGAACAAAGAAAGAAGCAAAAGCAAGTCCAACAAGTTCACTAATGTTGAGTGTTACCACTACGGTCAAAAGGTGCATACCAAGAAGTATTGTCAAAACCAACAACAAAATTAGAAGGAATAGAAGAGAGATGATGGCAACAACACTGGCAGAGCTGTGGCCACCATAAGTGATTATCTTGCTATGTTTGATGATGACGTTGTAAATGTTTCATGTCATGAGACCAATTGGGTGATTGAGAATGATAATTGCAAATAATTATGATTTTTTCCCTACTTATTATTATTCTCTAGCAATAATATGTTAATAATATTATTTTATCAATTTATTTTTGTGTTTGAATTTTCTAGGAAAATAAAAAAAGCTTGGAAAATAAAAGTCCAATTGAGTTAAAATTGACAAGTTGTAACCAAAGAAATCAAAAAGGGGCCCAAGCCTACAAAATGTGGATAATTCAAAGAAAATGGAGCCCGGATTTCCTTAATTTTGCCAACCCATGAAGAAAATGAAGAAAATTAAAGAAAAGAGAAGGAAATTGGGTAAAACTGACAAGTGGCATGGTGCCCATGCTTACAAATTCTCTTCTTCCATATTTTTTGGCCAAAATTCCCTCAACTTCATTCCCCACATTATTTTACTATGGCTCATTTTCCTATATATAGGAAACTTGGGAGAGATAGTTGGGTAGACTAGTTACTACTTTTTCATTTTCTTCTAGTTAAGTTCTGTAGAGAAAGTGACAAGTTTTTTTGTAGAAGAAGCCAAGTTCATCTCTTAGTCTAATGTACATGATGTCTTGCATTTTAATTTTAAGAGATATGTGTTAAACCTTAATGTCCTATTTTATTATTTAATGCAAGTTCAAAAAAGTTTATCATTTTCTCTACTCTTTTCTTAGATTTCCTTCTTCCTAATTTTTTTTTTAATAATAGTAGAAATGCTAACAAAATATTGTCAAAATTTAGATAAATTTTATGTATCAAATTGAAAGTTTAGAACTAGAAAAAATTAGAAGTTAGTTTGGTAAGGTTTGATTTTTCACAATTCCTCTTCGTTTCTTTGCTTTTCTTTGAAATAAGGGTGTTTTTATGTTAGTTTTAGTTGGTAAAGTGTGTTAGATAACTTGGTAAAAATTGACCAAGTGTTTATTAGTATTTGTTAGTTTAGTAATTTTAGATTAAGAAGAAATTTATAAGTGTTTAAGTTTACTTTTTAATTGGCATATTAGAGTTTAATTAGGTGTTGCATGCCAAAGTTTATATTTTTTTTAATAGTGAAGATTTTTTAAAATTAAGTTCTCAAAATTTCTTGCTTCATATTTTCATCATGAATACCAATAGAAGATTTCACAACCTTCTCCAACTAGTTTTATGTTATGTTGATACTAGAGCATTTAACTATACTATAAAAATCAATATTTCACTAGTCAGACAAAAGTTCGGGAGCAACATCTTCATGTCATGGATGGAAGACGTGTTGTAATTTTTTTTTTTTTTTTTACAATTCATGTTATAATTTAATTTCCACTCCATTTATTTTTGTTTTTTTTTTTATTCTATGGTAGGCATTGCACCACTTACACTTTTTGTTATTTCTATTGTATAATTTATGCACTTTATTTTTATGATCGACATTACACCACCTAATTCTTTTACTATTCACGCAATTTAGTTTCTTGTTGTTTTACTTCTATGACCGGCATTGGGCTGCCTAATCTCATGGTCGGCATTGCACTGCCAAACCTTATATTATTTATGCAGTTTAATTTCCTGTCATTTTTTTTTTTATGGCTAACATTGCGCTACCTACATCCCTTTTCATTTTCACAATTTACATTTCAATCATTTGATTCTTGCGCCTTTTTTATTCAATGGTTAGCACTGTGCTACCTATATTTTCCTTCACTTAGACATTTCGACTCTTAACTCTTCTAGATCATTATTTTTCCTTGCTTTTCAAATTACAGATTACATAATTAATCGCAATTTTTTACTACATAGAAGTATAATTCCTTATGAATACAATCCCAACTTACCGATTAAGACTACACTGCACTATCATGCACTTATGAGGTTAAATGCACATTGTTTGAGGTCAGAGTGCAGTACCTCCAATCATGCTACATCGAGGAAGGATTTTGGTGCATCTTAGACACTCGAGGCATGTCTGGTAAAATGGAATAAAAATTTTATTTCTACATTATTTCCAATGGAATTACTATTTTACCGTTTGGTTACTTTAGTGGTAAGAATAATTCAAAGCAAGGAATAAAAAAACCAGCTCATGGTATTTTTTTTTTATTCCAGGTTATCAAGAATTATTCCAAGACATTTTTCTATTTACCCATACCCTGAACAAAAACTGATCTAAATTGGATTTGAGCCAAATATGAACCGAGTTTAAATGAAAATTTATGACTACTAAAGCAGATCGAGCCAGATATATTTATAATCTAAACTAGGTTGGTTCAAGCCGAGATATGGACATTTTCTATTTTTAAGTATATATTTAAATAAAAATTATTAATTACACGAACATATAATTTATTGAAATAATTTTTTAAACTTGGTATGTATTTAAAATAAAAAGTATATTTGTAGAAAAAAAATCATAATCCAAATTGAGTCTGCATAAATCTGTTACTTTAACCCGTGATCATACCAGCCCAAAAAAAATCATGCCAAATTTATTGATCGCATCTGTCTATAATATCGATATACCTTGACTAAACTCTATAAAATTTTAGGTTAACAAGACCAAGCCAATCAAGTAACTCGATTTTTATTAGGTCTACTTAAACATTTTATTATATGTTGGAATATTATTTCAAGGTAAGGGTAAAAGGGTCATTTTATATTAATTTCTTAGTTATTCATTTTGCTATTATTGTATATCAAATACTAAAAAATCAATTCCTAATCTAATTTTACATATTTCAGGTCACTAACCAAATAATAAAATATGATTCTAAACTCTATTCCTATATTATTCCATTCTCCCAGAATAGTTATTTTATTTATAACTTACTCCATTCTAAAAACAAAATGTAACGTCAGTGACTTTAGGGATGTCAAGATGGGGAATAAAGGCTTAGCTAAAGCCAATGGTATGGGAGATGTGTGCTTGGAGACCAACAATTACACAAAATGGGTACTGAAAAAAGCCAGGAGTATTCTAAACATTTGCTTGAATTTGATTTCTATTGACAACTTGTTGATGAGGATTTGGGAACACCTTTAGAAATCGTCAATGGAAGCTCACTAAAGGAACTATGGTTATGGCTAGGGTAAGAACTGCTCTTCACTGTACTTGATATAGATAAGAGTTTCCAAAGGCATTATTATTGCGGTGTAGTATGAAGGCATAATGGAGTTGTGGCAGAACAATCTTAGCCACGCAAGTAAGAGAAAGGTTGATGATTTTGGCTAAGAAGAACCATCTTCCAGATTAAAGAGTACATCCTCGAAGAAATGTGCTCACTGTTGGTGGGGAAGCAAACCACAGTTACCTTCTAAGTCATTCCATCCTTCAGGAAAGCCATGTACACTTGATTGGTATATTCTGATGTATGCTCCCACGAAAACAAAAACACTTGGTGATGCGATCCACTTTGTGACCTCCATTGATGATCATTAAAGGAAGCTATAGATGTTCACCTTGAAACAAAAGTCCAAGTGCTGGATGTCTTTATGCAGTTACAGGCCTCAGTTGAGAGACAAACCGGCAAGAATTTGAAATGCATCAGAACTGATAATGGAGGCAAGTACTATGGACCTTTTGGTGCATAATATAGACAACGAGGCATTCAGCATCAAAGGACACCACTGAAACTTCCTTGGATAAATCAGCTTTCTGAAAAGATGAATAGGATGCTGCTGAAAAGGGTGAGATGTCAACTTTCACAAGCACAATTTCCTAGATCCTTTTGGGGTGAGGCTTAAAGAACAGTTGTACATGTACTGAATCTCATGCCATAAGATAAGAGTTTGGTCAGGAAAAAAGTTTCCAATCACTACTTGCATTGCATGTCTTTAGGTGCAAGGTTTTTGAGCACATTCCCAAAGATGAGAGTCCCAAGAGCGATACAATGGCACAACAGGTCAAGAGGAGTCTGTTACAGGCTTTTATAATCTCATTAAAAAGGAGCTTGTAAGAACTCAAGATGCTGTGTTTGTGGAAGACCAGTTCATATTGAAAAGGTCCTCAATGTGTGGTGACAATTTGATTGACTTGGGTCTGTTCCTCTAAAAAATATGCCAACACCAATTGGAGATGAAGTTGAGGATGACCAGCATGGTACAGATGATGTAGATGCTCCAACGTAGGTGGAGACAATTGATATCCATGAGCAGTTTCCAGTACAAGAGGCTCCACCAGTTTCTCCACTTAGGAGGTCTACTGGGGATCATGAACCTTCCATGCAGCATTCTGTTGATGAGTACGTTTTTTCTTGTCAATGGGCAGAACCCAAATGCTATGCAGAAGCCATGGAGGGCATGATAACACTTCCTAGCTGGTGAAGTTCCGTGGAGGTATAAGTTCTTTGAAAAACAGGTGGATACAAAGGGGAAGCACAAAGAATGCACCTCTCAACCTCAATAAGGGATTCAATCAAAAAGAAGATTTTGATGAAATCTTCTCTTTGATTGTAAAGCTGTCATCAATTTGTGTAGTTATGACTATTGTAACTAGTCTTCATTTTATGGAAGATTCCTTCCATAAAGATTCCTTCCTTTTATGGTGATTTGGACAAAGAGATCTGCATACAGCAGTCCTAGGGTTTCCTTATGCAGTAAAAAAGAGGATTGCGTGTGCAAAATCATTAACGCCAAATCATTAACTCCAAAATGCACTTACCTCACGTAAGCCATACAGACCAAATATTAACATCTATTATTTACAACAGTCTACATTCCATTATTATACAAACAGACAAGAAGTCTAAAATCCAAACAAAATCCATAGAAACTCGAAGACCTCCAACTAAACTGGTGAAACTGCCTCAAACGTATGGCAACTGGCAGTCCACTCTTGAAAAGAAAGGAGAAGTAAAAAGAATGAGTCAAAAGCCCATAAAGCAATCCATAATCAAGAATCAAGCAACAATAGAGGCCAATAGAATCCGAGGAACTCAAATATCATAGAGTTGCTAACAAGCATAATATCATATATATAATACATGAAATAAAACATGTTCCTAAATTTCCACATATTCAACATGCCAAAATGAGACAAGATTGATGAGAATCCTATTTCCACCACTATGAACCTAAGGCCAACTTACAAACACCCCCATTTGTGGGGTAAGTCAATCAATAAAAATAAGACTCCTCTCTATGACTCCATAGCAGTACCAAGAGAGTGAGTTGCAACTGTGGGTAGGGATGTCACAGCCTATCCTAGATATCTGAAACACAAAGGTTCCAAAGGAAAAATAAACCAACACATAATAATATCCTCAAGATCACCAAAATAAACTCAGTATCAAATATTGCAGACCATAATAAGGACCCCAATCTCCATCTTCCGTAAATCCCTAGTGTCTTCATATATATTTTTTTTTTTACTTATCCATGGAGAATTGAATGGAGTATTGTACTGTTCTAAACTTATAACAGAGAATATCTCGGGCCCATACACCGGTACTCTAAGTTATTTTCTCATGTAATTCTTTAACACATTCCTCCAAGAATGTCAATAGCAATAAAATCAAGGGAAAACATACAATCTATGCAAGAAATGCTGACACAAGTCTAGAGAGCTAGAAACTAAACAAGAAAGACAACCAATGTCAATTTCTGAGCTTTCAAGAAATAAGAGGGTCATCAATGTAATCAGATTGGAGGAAGATAAGTATCCTAAAGCGATCCACACCAAATACCATTCCAGCCCATGCACTTGTCCGAACAATCCTATAATTCCTTTAGAATAAATTAACACAACATTTATATGATTAATTCTCATCAATTTAGACAACATTAATTCCACTATCCTTTTTACCATTAAAAATATGACAATTCTCAAATTTCAAATAAATTAATAACTTCAATTTTCCATTCAACAACATAAATGTAAATTACCTTGATTAAAACAGAACTGACAACCATATGAATCTTCAACTTAACTCTTGCCCTCATGAAGGGATTGAATCCATCATTTCTATTTCAATAAATACTATTCAATAATTTCTATAGTCACCATATGATCTTGTATCACCAAAACTTATGCGTGAAGAAGTATTCTCTAAAATTCTTACTTCCACATAATTCAATCATGATACACAGTACCTTATTTTATCATCATAGCACCTTATTGCTACAAAATTTATTGGAAAAAAAATATCATCATGCTTGGCCACAAAATCTATGTAAGATCCTCATCGCCAGGTTACGCTCTGTCAAGAGATGTTACCAACAATAAACAGCAAAACCAGAGTAACTGAAAAGCTTCCAACAAAATTTTCTCTTTGTTGTTTGTACGGTACGCAAATGCTAGCTTAGATGCCACTATTCTGAGTTCAGCATTCTCAAATGCCATTCAAACATCAATGTCCAAGAGTCTAGCATTTGAGCTCTATTCAATAAATATGGATCATATAGCACCAAATTATTCAACTATGTCATCAATATTTGAAACAGCCAGAATCATTTGGACGTCAAATTCTAACATATCACCACATAATTTACAGCTTCTATCATGAAATTTCAAAGTATCATCAAATTTTCCCTAACTATATAATTCCAACATTATCCCCAACATAATCCATCTTGATCAAATATGGATACAAAATTCTGAAATTGTAGAATTAACAGAGCAAAAATGAAAGGTTAGAATAATAATTTTACTTACTCAAATTCAACAAAAATTTCCCTTTTTTTTCCTTCTCTTATTCGTCTCCTTAGTTCCCTCCTTTTACTTGCTCTCAGTGAAGCTGGAAAATATGACACCCAAGGCAACCACATGCCCCTTTTTAATTCAAACAGGCCTCATGCCACGTCCAGCTCCATGTGTTAATTTGATAGGGGCCTTAAGCCGCCTCTTAAAACAAGTTTTAAGGAATGATTAACCATAAGCCACTTCATGCACAATATTTGCCCACTCATCCTAAGCTTCTCCCCAGCCGCCACTTAGGCTAAATAGGATTTAATTTTAAATGCTAATTAGGGTACTAACACAGGTAGTAATTAGGTGTCCAAGTAATAATTCTATGGATTCCCTAGGATTTCCCGAAACTACAAAATAATAATTCCCCAATTATTTAAACCTCTAATTAAAAATATTTATATCCTAAGCATATCCCAAAGCATACACGAGATATGACAATTAGATAAACCCCATATGAAACTACTTTAAATGTATGACATAATTTGAATAACACAAAAATATTCGGGATGTCACAGGCTACGACCACCAAGATGCATGACTATTCACCAACCTAGAGTAGCCTAGCAATGAAGCCTAGGAACACACTCTCCTAGAGTATACTAGGGAAGGTGAGGGGATTGCAATCGAGCGAAAGGAGTGACGGTTTAGGCTTTGGATTCAACAGGGTTCTAGTAGTCCTGCCGGTTTCTAACACTTGATCTTATCTTGCTGGCAGGTGAAATAGGTGTTTTTAAAACTCATCTCATTGACATTCATCTTGGCCCAATAGTATCCCTATTGCAGTAAGCTTAACGTACACTATTACTGCAGGTGACTGACCCGGAGGGTGTCATGACACTCCTTAGGGAGCATCCTTTAATTCTCAAGCCTTAAGTATGAAAACTTTGCATCCTTCCATGAAGTTCAATCAATCACCAACAAAAATCATCAAATATTGCCTTCTCAAATCAGTTGAAGTAGAGCCATGTCAATAAGATCCTTCTCTAAGCTCATCCCTACCTATTCCCTGATGGTTGTGGCAATACCATTAGAAGATAGGAGGCTGGAGACATGGAAGCAAAGTCTAGTCTCCGGCTTTGGCTGCAACCTCCAACTTTATGCTACGGCTCCAAGTAAAATTTTGTTAAGAATTGCTACCGAGCCTACTTTAAAGTCAGCTTTTGTCGTGTGATAATACAGCTGGCAACAATGCCGTCAATTTTCACCACAAACTTAGAGTTGAGCAAATAGTATCTTAACGTCCTACAACAATGCAAGATTATTATCAATTCTTCTTGGGCTACACATCGTACCTCATTTGGCTCTCGTACGCTATTAGATGGCATTCCTATAATAAGACACCTCTGAGAGAAAAATCCATGTATCAATTTGCACCTCAAATTGTTTGGTAACATCTAATATTATACAATTACAACATCAAATCTGCATGAATCTAAAAAATACCACAATTCGGAAAAGACTCCCCAAATAATATAAACTGCTATCAATAATATACACATCACTCCTCTAATATACTAAATCCAAAACAAATCCAGATACATCAAAATATAGACAAAATCTACTAATCATCCTCGTCCAAGTTCCCTGCAAATAATCCATAGCCCTTTAATCTAAAAGGGCTAGAAACAACATCAAATTATGAATCAAAAGCTCAACAAGTTTACACATATATATGTATATATAATAACAAAACACGTGTCCATCAAAACATAATGGAGGAATAAAACACATGCAAAAATATGATATTTCAAATGAACCAAATGTCAATTGTCCAATGCCAAAGTCCAAATACAATTTCATACACAAAAATTCATAATCCATATAAGAATACCAAAATAGTCTAAAGTAAAAACTTATTTAAAGGCTCGAATGTCCAAATATCATAAATCCATAAGTCTCATAGTCCAAAGTCCAAAATCAAAAAAAGCCGAGTATCAATCAAAACTTGCAAATCCTACAAGTCAAACATCTTGAATATTAAATGATATGTAGGAAAAATCTCAAAAATCCAAAATATGCTTAAATCTGAAAACCAAGGGTCAAAAAATTAACTTTGAGGAGATTTACACGTATTCTCAATAACCTTATACTAAATCACTACCATTTAAACCCGTAAGTAGGCCGTCTACAAATTCCTCCCTATAGACATAGTCAAATATCACATTATTTGCTACTCCTAGATGATAAGTACAATACCTAAGTCTATCTGACATATATTAAGACGTTCGAATATATTATTCCATTTAATTTATTACAATGGTTCTCAAAAACACCAAATCGGGGAACTCTATAAAAAAAAGGCTCAAAACTTTTCCTTTATATAGGAAAAGTACAAAATTTTCACCCTAGAGAAGTATAAATACGAACTTTTCACCCAGTGGAAAAATACAAATATCGAAACAGATAACAAAATAGAATTTGATCAAAGAACATGCATGGACTAATACATGCAAGGTCCAAATACACGAGTTCATGACTTTTCCTTCGCAAACATTTCCATATATAAACATAATACTTCAATTATTTACTTATTTTACACAAAACGGACAAACACCTCAAATATTTGGTAAAACCCAAACAAAATCTCAAAACCTTTAGTGAAAAATCACATGCATGCAACAATATTCGAAGTAGGAAGATAAAGGGTCAGATGCATGCATCTCAAAATAAAAAAAGGAGATAAAATCTAAGGATTCGTAAATAGGCCAAACAAACAAGCGTAGAATACTTGCCTTAACTTTCCAATCTCACTGATATGACAAAATAAAGCTTCAAAATCTACTTTCTTTTCTTTCTCTCTCTTCTTCCTCTTCTCTCTCTCTCTTCTCCTCTTTCCCGCAAAAATGGCTAAAAGCAATGCAAACATGCATTGTATAAATGAATTGGCGCATGACTACTAATCAGGCGTACATATGACGCTGCTCAAATCCTCAAGTGCGCATAGGTGCCACATCAGACATAGCTCAAGCACCAACAATTAGGCACCACACAATCTACCGGAAATATGCATGAGTGCCCTAGATGCGCTCCTTAAGCACATACATTCTGCCTAAAATATGCATGGGAGTAGATCAAGCACTCATCAAGCCCCAAGCCTAATCCCTAAAACCAACTTTTTCTTTAATTTTCATTATATGATTATTTTCAAAATGACCCAAAATTAATTTAATGATATCATAATTTATATCGGGCATTACAATTAAGTAGCAAAGCTAAGGAATAAACACATGATGTTGAAACTTGCCAATCTAAATAGCTGATCACCCCATCCAGTTTCTTCCAAAGGTCTATTAACTCCAAGGGTGCCATTTTATATGCTATTCAAGTAGGCAGTCTAGCCCCTAATATCAGGCCAATCTAGTGATCCATGGCTCTACATGGAAGGAATACCTTGGACAACTCCGTGGATATCAATCTACATACTCTTCGAGGAGGAGGCCGACTTCGAACAACGGGAAACCAACTCTGACTTCTTTCTGTACAGATAAAGTCAAAAGAAAGGTCGGCTTACTCTTTTAAGATGGATTGCAGACAACACCTTATCCTTGCACATCCTTTCAAACTCCTCCAGCTTTTCAGAGGCATTAGCCAGACATATGCTTTCTCCCATGAGTAGTATTGTGTTCAAGTGAGGCATTCCCTTAATCACTTTAAGGAAGTCCATACCTAGATCGAGTCAAAGTCATTCACAGGTGATATCATGAACTCTAGTTTCTCGTCCCACCCTCCAAGTTGTACAACACTAACTTGACAACACCAAGAGTACGCCTTGCCTTTGAGTTAACAGCCTCTATCTCACTCCATTCATATAAGTAACCATTCCACTTAGGTCCCAACCATGAAGTTATGAGTGACACCCTTGTTAACCATGGCATAATGTACATGAGATCTGATGCACATCTAGGCATGTTTCTCTATCACATAAAGGTTGTCGACCGCACCCATGCAAGCTTGGACAGCACCCATGCAAGCTTGGTCCCCATTGTTCTCATCTTCCTTAAACTCTAGTTAATCCTCTCCTTTTGTAGAGACTTCAAAGCTCCTTCGTATGGGTACCATGCCACCTTGGTGTCTTCTTTCTCGTCAACATACTAGTACTTCTCTTAGAACTCTGGAAGTTTATAAGCAATGAATTTTTTTTCAGTAGTTATTTCCTCCACATTGGGCTTTACTTTCAGCTTGTTAACAATACATACAATCTACACAGGCTTCCTTCTAAGGTAACCATCGTTCCTTGGTTAAAATGACCTCTCGGTGACAAAATCAACTAGTATTCTCCTACAATCAAGCTCAAGTCAAATCTTATACTTGCTATCTAAACAATCCTATCTGAGCCCAAAACTGTAAATTATCAAAGAAGTGAAAGAAATAGTCCTCATCATACTTGTTCTTGATGTCTAACATGCATGCCAAGAAATCTTTGATGTAATCTTTGGTTGTTCTCATGTGCTTAACGCTGCAGCATTCATCGAGCCGTTAATACAGCATTCACTGACTAGAATTGTCCAATACATGGAACGAAATATTAACTGATATATTAGATATCAACCTATATTCATCGGATAATATCACTGCAAAATTGTGATATGTTGCCCTATCTATAATATATCGCAATAGCCAATATTAGTCTGTCAACTTATGATTCACAGAAAAGTTCTTGTTTTTAATATATCAAATACTGATAGTACTATCCAATACTGATATGATCACAACTGATATCGATACTAATATTTTTATCATGGTGCCATCAATTCTCTCTTGCGGTCATTCCACGAGCCAATCTTCAATGTTGCATAGGTACTCTTCTCATATTTGGTGCACCATCATAGTTTGGCATCAACGATTAGGTACATTGTTCCCATGAATATTTTGGCCTCCTTTGGGTTCACCTTTGCAACTCAAAAGTATTGCTCTAAGTCAAAGATAAAATTATCAAACTCCTTTAAATCCTACATGCCACCATATGTACAAGGTTTTGAAGGCTTGACTCTACTATTGCTAAAGGAGCAACCATCACTCACAACTACATGTACTCAAAGGCTCACCTTACATGTGAGCTCGGCATTTTCTTCTGATAGTACTTTTATCAGATCATGGACATCATCGGTTAGGTCCTTGATCATTTCTTCAAGGGACCTCACTTGGCCAGTAAGACTATCTACACATCTTTCCACCCTACCGAATGATTTGTCTCACTCTTCCAACTCAATCACCCTTCTCTCTAGAGCTTTAGCTCTCCCTATAAATGTAGACTTTATTGCCTCTCCTTTTGTAAGTCAAACTCTAATACAAGTTGTAACAATTTGAGATTTATAGCCCCAAAATCTTGCAATGTGTTAGTACCTTTTGGGAGCCGGATACCAACAAAGTTGACCCTGAAGCACAATGAAGTCTAAAGGTCGATCCCAAGACTCAATCACAAGTAAGAAATAGTGTCTAGTACATACAACGCAAGTAAGTCACTAATTAAAAATATGATAACACAGGAAATCAATCAAAGCAATAGACAATGATCAGACATGAAGGAAGATTTCTTAAATTCATTCTGCCATATATATGTTTTGGACTTTTTGGCATTTGAAACTGTTATACGTTGAAATGTTCTAACTTTCATAATGAAGTATCTAATTTTTTCTATAATGCTAAATTTCAAACTAAATTAACCTAAATTTCTAGAAAAATAAAAGAATACTAGAAAAAATACATAAAAATTACATGGCTTAGTTTGAATTCTAGCACAAATATACTAGAACATAACTTTTTACCACTACATTTTTTAGGCAGTAATTCTTTGATGGTAATTTCATGTTGTTGCTTGATGTTGATGACATCTAATTTCTGACCAAAAAGCTTCGACAATTGACAAAGTTCAGCAAATCCTTTGCTATGAAGTATTAGGGTCAACAAAGCAAATTCTTGCATCCATATTTATCTAAATGGAGCCACCAAGTTGCATTTGTCACTAAGCAGTATGCTGATAGAAGTGCTCAAGAGGTTACGTATGAACAAGACTAAGGTAATTAGTTCTCCTTGTGCTACAAACTTTAAACTAAGAACCACGCATAGCACTTCACAGATAAGGAGAAGGAAACATGGGAAAAGTTTCATATGCCTCAAAAGTAGGAAGTTTGATGTATGCAATGTTATGCCTACGATTGAACATAGCTCACACAATTGGTGTTACTAGTCATTTTCAGTCTAATTCAGGAAGAGAGCATTGGAACGTCGTAAAGAGGATTTAGAAATGATTCTCCATTTTTATGTCCAAAAAGGAGTATATTGCAGCAACTGAAGCATGCAAAAAGTTATTGTCGATAAATAGGTTTATGCAGGAGCTCAGCTTCAAGCAAAAATGGTAGTGTTTTGCAACAATCAAATTGGCATCCACCTTGCTAAGAATTCTTCCTTTCATGCAAGAACAAAGCACTTTAATGTGAGGTAACATTGGATTGAAGATGGTGTCGATGACAATTTACTAATTCTAAGAAGATATATACCGATTATAATGACAATGATACCGAAGGAGAAGCTTGAAGTTTGCCTTTTGATCTTTGGGATGTCAAACCCTCCCACATTGAATTTTGAGAGGAAGTATTGTCGGAACAATCACCACAATGTGAGTTTCATCACCCCTTGTTATTAATATAAAATATCAATCAATATGTATCAATATCGAGGACCTTCAAGCGATATTTCCTAATACCCTAATAATATTACAATATATTATCATATCGATGATATATCGCAATATATTGGCTAATATTTGATCCTATTAACTTACAATTTATATAATTTTTTTCCTTTCAATATATCTAATACTGATAAATATAGTCCGATACCAAGATAACCGTAACTAATACTGATACGAATACCGATATTTTCATCCATGTCCCTTGTACATATGTTTCTATTTTCCAGTGTGGACACTTAATTCATGCTGTCATGTGACAGAATTTCACAGGAGCTTGAGCACAAGATTGGTCCTTGCAAGGCGCTTGAGGTGCACTTAGTCAGGAGCTCAATAACAAGATTCAATGGCTAGGCATGTGATCGGTGCTTAAGCGACAGATTGGCAGTAGCTAGAGCTCGAGCACCACAATAGTTTCCTGACTGAATATAAAAGCACATGTGGAAGCTAGGGCAAATGACAAGTTGATTTTCAAAGTAACGCAAGAGATAGAAGAGAAAAGGAGGCAAATGACAATAGTTTGCGCTTTTTGTTAGTTTCCTGTTGGGTTTGCTAAAGAGAGGATAAATTAATCTCGATTCCAGTGTTTTACGCCATCAGCATGAACCAACTAACAGCAATTTAAGTAGAACAGTTCCACATCTAAATCTAAATTTCGTGTTCCCTGAACCAAAAAAAGCATTCCTCCAATAAAGGGAAAAACATTTTGTTTGTTATAGCATAGCACCAAGCGAAAATGATTCGAATTTCATACCACGGGTGAGCTAATTATCAACACAAGGAAGAACTCTACTCTGATCAGTGACGAAATAAAGGGAGTTTCTGGCTACAACATTGATCAAGATTATTTTTTAACGAAGTATTTTAGGTATTTTACCATAATACAGTTGCTTAACGAATGCCCTATGGCACCAATTAGAAAAATTGAGAAAGAAGACTGATTTGTCACATTTATTCAACTAAACCAAAGGACTGACGAAATTCACCTTGAAAATTTAAAGCCAAGAGAAAGCCTGAACTGAACAACAAAAAGACAAGTGAAGAAGAACTATATTTACCAATATTGCGAAGGTCTTGGAGGTGCTGTCGCATGGCAGACTCTTCTTTGAGAATCAAATGCAAGGGTTTATTGGACTGATGAGGCTCAGCCGACAGGAAGAGTGCTTCAAGAAACCGATCGGCGCCCAGCCTTATGTCCGCTATGAGGCGGGCTGCTTGCCCTAGCAACTCCATTGCCATTGCCACCTGCTTCGGCGGCGCCTCACGCGATGCTTCTGCCGGCGTTGCGTCTATCGCCATCCTGTGCATACTCCACGGCAGTCTCTCTCTATTTGTTGTTTATATTTTTTTACCCTCTCTCTTGTCCGCAAAGGCCAATGAATTCGGGAAACCTGACAGTTCACTGTTTTTTAA
>JAODPA010079466.1:0-27103 GCA_025585075.1 Nepenthes mirabilis | reverse complement strand
GGAGGAGAGAGGCGATTAGCGGCGATGATTGCTCGCGGGTGAGGCTGCGGTGGTCATGAGCAGAGGCTGTGGCGGCGCGGTGCGGGTAGCGACGCGAGGAGAGGGAAGTGGTGCAGCAGTGCGAGCCGCACAAGGAGAAAGAGAGGTGGCAGAGTAGCGACGGCGGTTTCATTGGGCGACGCTGGGAAGGCCGGTGACGGCTGTTTGAGGCAGAACGGCTGCGGGCAAGGCAGCGCAACAGTGGCTCCCACAGCAGAGGGCCGCATAGAGGAGAGAGGAAGGGGCGCACAGGTTTCGTGCCATTAGGTGAGAGAGCGTTCGATTCAGGTGCTTCGGGACATCTTTTCTTCAGATCTGCAAAGTATTAAATCGAGGAAAGTATCCTCTAGCCCTATCCTTAATCTAATTTAATTTCAGATATATTTTGACTACTGTTAGAGATTTCACTAACATGCATGTATTTTTATATACCCCAAATTTATTTATTATGTACATGCATTTATGTTTTATTGGTTGTGGGGTGGTTTTACATGAGTATTTATGATTTGGAGGATTTTCGGACATCTTGATAGTATATATGTATATTTGTGTATCCATATGTTGTGGAACCATGAATTAGGCCATGCATTGGTCCACATGCATGCTACCAGGGCCGGGGTCACTACGGGACCATGACGGTCTGAGACCCAATAGGTTGTTATATGTGATCCGAGGTATGAGATATTTGGTACTGCTCCCGACAGGGACGTATGTGATATGTTGTCTTACTTCCACTGGCTAGAAGGTTGTGACATTTAGTAGCTGACCTACCCTACTATATATTTAAATAAGAACCATTGTAAGGAATTAATGAAATAATATATTCAGGCGTCCTAATATATAACTAAAATTTGAGATTGCACCCAAAGTCGCGGGTGGTAAAATATAGTGAGCAAGTTCCTAATCCATGGGAGATAGAGTACATGGATGACCTTGAGCTACTGGCCTAAACCGTAACTGAGCCTTGAATTGCTGGCTTAAATTATAGCCGATATAACTGTGGTTACCGGATGATGGTAACCCTTCCTTAAGTTGGTATTATTTATCTTCGAGTCTCTAATTTTGTGCATACTTTGTATTTTTACATGTATTTGGGTGGTGGATGATTTTAAGGTATACTGATTGGCCCACGAATGAGCGAAGGAATATCTTGTACGTATAAATATGTAATAAATTTGGAACGTATTTTGATTTATGTTTTAGTTCTAGCGGTCTTCTTTTGATTTTTACATTATGAGATTTGGATCCGGATGATGGTATGTGTCCCATACGGATGTGGTGACAGTTGCGGCCTATGTGACCTCGGATTATATGATATGATATCGTCTATAAGATTTAATCGGATCGTTATTTATTATGATTATGTCCCAAAGAGATTATTTGATACGGATGATGATTTAGTACGAGACATCCCCTTAATTTTCAAGGATTTCACAGACATTGTGTTTTGTTTTACGTGGTTGTTATATGATTTCCCTTCCTCTAATTTATGTGCACTGTTTTATACGATGATAGTACTTACTGAGCCCTCGACTCACGTTTTCATATTTTATCCCTTCAAACTAGTGGCATGGTTATACTTTTTGGAGTTCAGATGTGATCTATCGCAGCATATCTCTATTAGTAAGTGGAGATATTTATGTTGGGTATGTTTCTTATCCCAAGGATGTGTTATAGTTATTGTTTATCGTCAGATGATGACCTGATCTTTGTATAAAAAATATTGGAGTTGTATACTTGGATACCTCCATTGCGATATTTGGATAGCAGGTCGTATATTATGTTTGTCTGAATTTAATTCGATAAGATCTTATGTGGATTTTATTATATTGGGTCCTGTATGTGTTAAAATTTTCATGCTCGGGTTGAGCTTTATAGTTGACGAAAATATTACTATTAATTTTATTTTTGACCTACGCATATTATATTTTTGGGTCATGATAAGGGCTCAGGATCTCCATACTAGAAGGAAGAGGGTTGGAGACCTCCATGCTTGAAGGAGGAGGGCTAAGTGCCTCCTAACTGAAGGGTTGAGGGCTTCCATGCTTGAAGGAGAAGGGCAGAGGGCCTCCTGGTTGGAGGGCTGAGGACCTCCATATTGAAAGGAGGAGGGTTGAGTGTTCCCTGGAAGAAGGAGGGCTAAGTGCCTCATGGAAGGAGGGCAGAAGACCTCCATGCTAGAAGGAGGAGGGCTAAGTGCTTCTTGGAAAGAGGGCCGTTGACCTCTATGCTGGAAGGAGGAGGACTGAGGGCCTCCTAGAAGGAGGGTGGGTGACCCCTTAGAAGGGAAGTGCATTGGCCACCCGGAGGGAAGGCCGCCTTGATGGACGGTAGCCTACACTCATGTGAGAGTGGCTACCAACTATTGTGCACTTCTTCTAACCGTTTTCGGCCCGTTTTCTCCCTTTGAGTCTACTGTGGCAATGAACTTTTATAGAGTGATCCATAAGGTGGCCTCTCCTTGCTTGAACAATGTGGGACTTTTGGTTAAAGGAAATTGTTGGGCTTGAGCTATTGGGCCATGCTGTTTAGGCCTCCCTGAGACTTGCGTTGGGATTTGATACATCTTCGATGGGCTGCCCACCTATTGTAATTCTAACCTTGGGCTAGTATCGGTACCGGACCCATCAAATAGGTATATGATGTGATATGGCTAATTGATGTTAGAAGTTTTAAGCTTTGTTCATATATAAGTTATGGATGTATTAGCTTCAGTATGTTATTGATATTGAATATTATTTCAGTATTAGTAGGCATCTTTCCTTACTTACGGTTTGACAACGTATTATTTAGGGTCAGTGTCAGAACCACCGATGTTGCGGTATGTATTTGGGTCCTGTGTATACTTTTATTCATTTATATTGAGGTGGGTTGAGGTATTTCACGTCCAATGGTTTTTATTCAATTTTTTGGTTAATTATTTATGATTGAAGATAATGATGGGATTGGGACATAGTCCGTCACTTATGAATCAATGTAGGCGAAAGGGAAGTATTGAGATTTTGAGGGAGTCAAGATTTCTAGTACCATCTAGCGATCGAAAGCACAGGTGATCGAGGTGATAAATCAAAGAAAAGTAATAGTTAATCTAAATTTTAGGACATCAAATACTTTCATTATAGTAAGAAGAGTCACAAAAAATAGGATTGTTTCAAGAGGAGGTAAGAGAAGGAGGGCCATAGCAAGCATTAAGAAAGGAGGGATAATGACTAAAATGGTCAAGCCTCTATCGCACTTGTGAGATTTTCTAGTTGTTCATAGAGGGAAAATATGAGCTTTTTGAGCTAGGAGATGAATTGGGTGAGAATAGTAATTTCTCACACTAGATAATATTGAGAAGTCCTTCTTCACTGCCTATACATTTGGGGATTACGGGATATCGAAATGGATAGTGATGGCTTATCAAGGGTTATTGGCATCGAGAATGTTTGCTTGAAAACATACAACAAGATGAAACTCGTGCTAAAGCGCATGCGATATGCTCTGAATTAACGATTGAATGTGACTTTAATTAAGAAGTTTGACAAAGAAGGCTTTTACATTGTATTCGATAAAAGCTAGTGGAAAATTATAAAAGGTGCCTTGGTTGTAGTAAGGGGAAGTAAGTGTTTAAGTCGATACTTGATAGAAGTTTCGGTTGATAAGGATACTACCAATATAACCAATAAGGTTATTGGTCAAGGTAGCGTAAACAGGAGGCCAATGAGGAGAGCAAGAGAGAGTAATTCTACCGTTAAAAATAAGTTGAAGAGTAGGAATACTTCAGGTTCGATGAACCGGAATAGTGTATTGTTTAAACTTGTAGAGGCTGATATCGGGATCCATATGAAGGAAAAGTTACTAAAGGGTAAGAGAAGACGGTTACTGATGAAGGCAAATGGCTCATCATATGGTTGTGAGGGAAAATTTGTTAGATTTTGGGTACTCCTATTTGAATGTCGCAACAAACGGATTGTTCTTGGAAAGAGCACAATATTCGTATGTGGTATGTTTGGGTTAAGAAGTCAAACAATAGTCACATAATACTCTACGAGGGTTGACTAAATTTTGGTTGAGAGTCGTTCGAGTGTCAGAATGTTGAAGGGTTATACAATATTTATACAAGAATCAACCGAGTATTAGTCAAAAGTCTGCACACGATATTCATATGTGGTATGTTCTGGTTAAGAAGTCAAACAATGGTCGCATAATACTCTGCAAGGGTCGACTAAATTTTGGTTGAGAGTTGTTCGAGTGTCAAGAAATGTTGAAGGGTCATACAATATTTATACAAAAATCGACCGACTATTAATCAAAAGTCTATAGAGTGGCACATGATGGGGGCCAAAAGAATGCACGTGCGTGGTTTATTAAATGATCGAACTACTAAGTATACGAAGGACTAAAGTCATGAATGAACAGATGGTTAATCCTATCGAATAGTTTAATGAACAGATGGGTTATCTTGGTTGGCCGATTAAATTAAGTAAACAATTAATATACTCAACAGATATGAATTGAAATCTAAATATATTAAGTAAATGAATTATTCAGTTGTTAATGAGAGTAACTGTTCAAATCGTGATCAATTATTTCTCTTTAGATAATTGCTATTAGGTGACAGTAACGGTACAAATATGCCCACTTCCCTTAAAAAAGGAAAGGAGAATTCAGAAAATAAGTATAGAGTTCTAACCATCTCTTTACTTAAAAACTTTACAATTTGTAGAGGCAAATCCTTCATTTTTTTTTTTACTTTTTCACATTCTTATCTTCCATACTAGTTTTCCGTTTCCTAGAAAAAATAATTGACTTGAATGTTTAAAGATATATCAAGAATAAGTCTCGTATCATTTGATTTCTTATCTAATATGATATTGTATGGAATTTAAATAAGAAGATTTGATTGCCCGACTTAACATAATTCGAACTACTATTTAAATTTGAGATACACATCATATTTATTTCACATAATAAAATGTGATGACTTCTGTTTGGCTGTTCGTATAGATAATTGGTAGATCTTCTTTTGTCAATTGCTTGTATGGGTCCGAAGATCCACCATTTAATTAAGTAATGAAGAATTGGAAGGGATTGGGGGTCAATCCCGGATGCTGAAGTTTGCTTAGCCTTTGACTGTCAAGGTCGGAGGTCATTCTTGCTCCCATCTCGTCTTTGTAGCTCAGATGCGTTGCGTTTCCCATCTGCTTGTGTTGTGTTTGAACATCTCTTCTTTTTTCTGTTGGATTTGGTAAACTTGACGGCCACCCATTGTGGGATGGTGGAACTTGAACGAACATCTTCAGACGTTAGCAATTTGAAGATGATGGCACTTGACCTGTGGGGTCCGTGGCAACTTGGAATCAGGCATCTGTTTGTCGGTGGGAACCTCTCACCCCCCACCCCCTTGATTTTTCAAGGAACCCAAAACTTTTTGAGCTCTGTCATATTGAAAATTCCAACAAGGCAATTATTACGTCTCAAGGCAGGATACATCTATATGGCCCTTGAAAAAGATAAAAAAGTCTAAATGCCTCGCTTGGAAAGTAATCGCTTCTACGCCTGGTTGGTTTGTATATATATGATTGACATATCTATTTTCGGTGCCATCAATTTTTCTTATGAAAATTTTGGGTGAAGATATGAATAATAAATTCGCTGTTTTTCTTTGTTTTTTCAAAAAAAAAAAAAAAGGGGTCAGTGGTGTATCTGGTCTAACCACGGTGGCAGCGTAGCCCACGCATCAATCACGGCGTGTGTTTGCTCCTCATGGGTGGGTGGGTGGATGGGTGGGCCCCATTCCTGATTGGCCAACAGAAGTGTGCATCAGTGCCGAGTGGACTCGTGAGCCTCCATTTCCTCCGGTGGGATACCACTAGGGCCGGGGGATAAAAGCACTTCGATTACCGTATTACTTTATACAATAACTTATCGTTAAAAAAAATAAATAACTACTTAGATTTAACTAATTATTGTTTTGCATAGTAGCTGTATATCTTATAATTATTTGTCAGCACTAGTATAATTTTATGAACAAGGAGAAAAAAATTTAGAATATGTATCACCTTTTAGAAAAGAAAATATCTCTTTTTAAACATCTCTTATAATTAATAGACCTGAAAAATATTTCTTTCAACCATTTTTGCGTGGCCAATACATGTGTTGAATCGTGTTCAGTAGCATTTGGCTTTTGGGTGAGAGAAAGTAGATATTATTATTATTATTTGATATCAAATTGATACATGCTTGTGGAATATTGTGATTCATCAGGGCATCGGAGAAAGATAACAATGTCATGTTAGCATACATTTTTATGCATTTGTTTGTGATGGGTATGTCAATAAAAAGGCTTGTCCAAGAATGAGGAATCGCCCAAATCTATAACGGCCCATTTGTACCTAAACGTCAATGCCCACCATTAATCGGACGAAAGACTAAGTGAGCTAGAAGAAACTCAAGAGCAAGATAGACGATTTGCTCTTGAGACAATCAATGCTTTTATTGGTCGGCAGCAAGTCCAACTGACCGTCTGAAAATCAAGCCTCAAGTGGCCAAGCCCAATTTAGCCTACACAACCATTCGCGACCAGCAACGGTCCTCTCCCCTGAATTTGCACTCTCCACCCCACAGAAGGCAATTTCAATTGCAACGGTTATCAACAGATTCAATGCGCATCCATTAAGAAAAGCGCCAAAATCCTCATTCTGTCTAAAATAAACCCTAACGGTTATAGAACGCAAAAGGAAAGAAACCAAAGCATGACCGTTATCGCCATAAAAACTCCACACCAAAAAAAACAGCGAGCCCAATAGAGCGTAGGAATCAAGCCTCTCTATACAATGAAGGCTGCCGAGTACAGCGATTATAAAAAGCCAGGGAGTCCTTACTCCAAGGCACACTCTAATTTGCCCACAAAAGCTCTATGCAGAAAAGTTCACACGCTTTCAGACTACAAATGCTCTCTCTCTCTTTGTCACTACGTTGCCAGCGAACACAATACTTAGAGTCAATATTCCTCACGAGCCAACAAAGCCTCTCTCAATGAGAGCACTCATCCATCTCAAACACTTTCTACATTTTTTTTGTATTTTTTACTTTCACATTCTTAATTCAAAGGCTATTTGCTTACTTGAGTGTCGGAATGTTTACGATAGGATAACCTCTCATCGTCATTTGACCTCTTGTTCATAGTTGTGGTGTGTAGGATTTAGACTCAGTGGACGAAACCGGATTCAGACGAACAATTTGATCCGAATCTGTTCGAAATTTGATTCTAGGACGTATCATTGGCGCCGTCTGTGGAAAGCTTATGAAAAGCCAACCACGTTTCTCTACTACTTCTTTTAGTTTCACTCTCTAGCCTAAAGTCATCAATCAGAATCGTGAACACAAGAGCGCACGCTAGCGGTCCAGGAGAGGAGGTCAGCAGAAAAAGAAGTCATCTAAGAAGGCCAGGAGGCTAGGTAGTATTCAGGATTCAGAGGCCTCACAGGCTCAGAGCTGTTCAAGGCTCAAAGTATGTTTGGGCAATAGGACTCTGAAGGAGAGTCCAAAACTGATGAATCCCCGATATTCTCGGGCAGACGCCTCCCCTCAGGCTCAAGAGGGAGCCCCTAGGATTGTTAGGTCCGCTGGTGGCGAGTGGCAGTAATCGGTCGACTACTCACCACGTCAAAGAAAGGACGGAGTTGAGAACTTACCTCAACTCCAAAAGAACTAGTGACTCCATCCCCACATATTCGAGAGTGGAGAAGATCCTGAAATACGTGTTCAAGGATGATAAACACGCCATGGATCTAGACAGATCTCCCTTCACGGCAAAGATCTTGAACCGTCCCATGCCAGCCAAATTCAAGATACTGACCTTTTCTCTTACGATAGGGGCGCTGATCATATGGATCACCTCAATCATTTTCGCACCCATCTGAGTCTACAAGGGTTAGAGGATACAACGATGTGCCACTACTTCCCTTTTACGCTGAAGGGAGACACCTGCATCTAGTTCCATCATCTTCCATTAGATTTGATTCGGAGCTTCCGAGAGCTCTCTGACCTCTTCTTACCGCAATACGCCTCCAGCCGCTGAGAAGAGAATCAGTCTTGACATTTCTCCCATATCAAGTAGAAGTAGGGAGAGAATTTGTGGAAGTTCCTAGACTGCTTTGTGGCAGAGGCGAAAAGAATCCCCGGGCTCATTAAAAAGATGAAGCTTGGTAGTTTTATCTCTGCCTTAATGCATGGGGACTTCTTTAGGCACCTGGCGCATAAGAATTTATAAACCTTTCGGGAGGTAGAATCTATCACCAGGGTCTATGCAGCAGTAGAAGAGGCCAACGAGACAAAATATTCTGAGTTGACCGAACAACCTCGCTCTTTTCCAATTGTGGGATAGAGGAAGCAACACGGCAGTGATCACTCCCATCGGAAGCAGCACAGGACTAGAGCACCAGAATGGAGGGACTACGGGTCAGTCAATCTGACACCTTTGACCGATACGTACTCCAACGTCCTCATACAGATCCGTAGAGAAAAGTTCCTTAAGTGGCGAAAACCACTTAAGAAAGTGGATGGAGGAGATCTAGTTAAGTACTGTAATTTCTATCGATCTTCTAGACAATCCATGAAAGACTGTAAGACACTTCAGCAGGAGATCGAGAAGCTCATCCGAAGGGGCCACCTCACCAGGTTCGTCAGGAACCTTAGGCAGAGCTCTGGAGCCTCAGGTGGGGAAGGACCAGAGCCTTCCCTACCATGAAACCCGGTCACAAATGGAGTGGTCAATATAATCGCAACCCGGTCAACCAAGACCCCAACTGATTGCAAAGAGTAGTAGGTTGGACGAAAGAAATAGCACACAGAAGATTACGTTATTAGTTTTAGCAATAATGACCTGAGCTATGTAATCTCCCTCCTTGCAGATTCCCTTATTGTATCCGCGTTCATTTTAGATGGTAGTATCGACTACCAATTGAAATGAGTTTTTGTTAATAATGGAAGTTCCTGAGATTTGCTTTATCTTGATATGTTTTCTAAACTTTGTTTAAAAAGAGTCAATTACAACCTGCCGAAGGCCCACTTTATAGCTTTGACAATGAACCAGTGACCGTCCAAGGAACGATTCAATTGGAGGTGACTCTAGGCACGTACCTAATAACGGCAAGCCGTACACTCACATTCTTGATCGTCGACCTGCCTTTAATGTACAACACGATACTAGGCCACCCAGGCCACAATGTTCAAAGCCATCACTTTAATATCGTACCTCGAGATTAAATTCCTGACAGCATGCAGTATTGATGAAGTGTTGGACAATCAAATCACTAAGCGGACATGTTACATATCCCAAATCGTGCCGAGTGGCTGCACCAAGACGCAGGGGAACTTGACCATTGAGACGAAGCAATTCTTTAGCAAGTGCAATCTGATGTGGCTACCGATCATCCCACTGAATCCGGAGGACCCGGAAAGGTGCGTGCAGATTGGAAGCTGACTCACCAGGATACTACGCGATGAGCTGATCGCGTTCTTAAGACAAAACGTTGACATCTTCGCGTGGACCCCGTTGACATGTCTGGGATTCCGGACGGAGTAATGGTCCACAAGTTGGGCCTCGATCCTGGTCGTAAACCCATCAGGAAGAAGCAGAGAAACCTTTCTATAGAGAAGTTGATCGCCATCCGGGAGGAGGTAAAGAAGCTGTTGGATGCCGACTTCATCAGAGAAATCTAATACCCAGACTGGCTTTCTAACATCGTTCTGGTAAAGAAAAATAATAGAAAATGGTGAATGTGTGTTGACTTTACTAACATTAACAAAGCCTACCCAAAAGACAGTTTTCCTTTACTCAGGATCGACTTATTGGTGGACACAACATCTGGACATGAGCAACTGAGCTTCATGGACGTGTACTCGGACTATAACTAGATCCGAATGAACCCATAGGATGAGGAGCACATCTCATTCATGACAAACCAAAGCACCTACTGCTATAGGGTGATACCCTTTCGTCTGAAGAATGCAGATGCCACTTACCAGCGGCTTGTGAACAAGATGTTCAAAAAGTAGATCGATCGCAATATGGAGATGTACATCGTTGACATGCTCGTCAAGAGCAAGACCACCAATGATCATATTCGCGATCTGGCTGAATCCTTCAAAATGCTTCGAGCACATCAAATGAAGCTAAATCCTTTTAAGTGCGTCTTTAGAGTATCCTTAGGAAATTGCTTGGGTTTCATCGTCTCTCAATGAGGAATCGAGGCATACCTGGAGAAGATCAAGGCCGTCATGGACATGACTCTGCCGCGGAGTGTCAAAGATGTTCAAAGGCCAATCGGACGACTAGCGGCCTTATCCCACTTCTTGGCCAAGTACTAGCCTTTCTTCAAGGCTCTGAGGATAACAAAAGCGAACAGATTCCAGTAGACTGTAGAATGTCAGGCAGCTTTTGACAAATTGAAGCAGTATCTATCTAGTCTGCCATTGCTGACGTCACCTAAGGACAGAGAGGAGATATACCTCTACCTAGCAGTGTCAGAGGTGGCTCTCAGCTCTGTCTACATACGCCAAGACTCCGACTCTCAGCGGCTAGTCTACTTTGTGAGCAAAATGTTGACCGGCGCAGAGACGTGCTACCTACGCACAGAGAAGCTAGCATTGACACTTGTCTTCTCCACCCGAAAATTGAGGCCTTACTTCCAGGCTTATTGTATAGTCATTCTAACCAACCAACCACTGAATGGCATATTTTAGAAACCCGACGTTTCTAGAAGGTTGGTAAAGTGGGCTGTCGAATTGGGAGAGTTTGACATTATATTTTGGCCCAGACCTGCCATCAAAGGGCAGGCTCTGGTTGACTTCATCGTCGAGACCACGACATCAATTATAGATGAACAGCCCGCTGAGGACGCAGAACGGCATAGGGAAGAGTCGGAGTGGGTCCTCAAAGTAGACGAATCGTTTACAGACTCAGGCAGTGGAGTCGAAGTAGTCCTGAGGACCCCAGATGGGTTTGAGGTGAAATACTCCCTTAGACTCGACTTTCCATCCACCAACAATGTTGCTAAGTATGAAGCCCTGTTGGCTGGGTTAAGACTAGCTAAAGAGTGCTCAGCTAGATAACTGACCACCTATACCGACCTTGAGCTAATCGTCAACCAAGTTAGTGGGATCTTCGAGGCATGCAACCCTCACTTGGCCAGATACTTGGCTAAGGTGAAGAAAGCCAGTCGGAGATTTGACAAGGTGACCCTAGTCCATGTTCCCCGAATTGAGAATTGGAAGTCCGACCAACTTGTCAGGGCAGCGACAGCCGAAAATTCAGAACATTACTCAATGGACATGCGAAAAGTCTTGAGCACTTCTAGCACTGAGGAACATGAAGCCATGCAAGTATCCGACGCGGAGAGCTAGATGACGCTTTATTAGAGATACCTGACAGACAAGCACTGCCAGATAATGCGGATGAAGCTAAGCGGATCAAGAAGATGGCCGGTTGGAACACCATAGTCGATGGATGGTTATATCACTGTGACTACTCGACTACGTACCTCCGGTGCTTAACTCCTGAGGAGGCAGACTACGCTTTGAGTGAAGTCCACTTTGGGATTTGTGGATTAGATATCAACAGCAAAAACCTAGCGTTTAAAATCATGCACTAGGGATAATACTGGCCAACGATGAAGAAAGACGCCCTCGACTTCGTGAAGAAGTGTAAAAATTGCCAGCTCCATAGTAATCTTCACTATCAACCGCCCATTGAGTTGAGGACTCTTGAAGCTCCTTGGCCTTTCGTGCAATGAGGGCTCAATATTCTCGGCCCATTATCTATTGCTACTGAGCAAAGAAAGTTTATCATCGTGGGTAACGACTACTTCACCAAGTGAGTGAAAGCTGCACTGTTGGCCAAGATCACCAAGCACAACGCTTTAGAATTCATCTGTCAGAGTATAGTCAATAAATTTGGCATTCTCGAGGTCATAGTGACTGATAACGAAACTCAATTCTCTGAAAAATGCTTCACCAAGTATTATACCAGTCTAAGCAACAGATTGGTCCACATTTCGGTAACGTACCCCCAGCCAGTGGACAGGTGGAGATCACAAACCGCACGTTACTCCACGGTTTGAAGACCAAGCTGGAGGACGCAGGGGACTCTTGGATTGATAAACTGCCCGCCGTCCTATGGTTTTACCTGATGAATCCAAAGGAACCGACTTGTGAGATTCCTTTCAGTCTTTGCGACGAGACTTAAGCAAAAGTTCAAGTTAAGATTGGGCTTCCAAATCTTAGGTTTGAGTCCTTCGACACACAAGATAATTCTCAAAAAATTTGAGAACACCTAGACTTGTTGGAGAAAACCCGTAACGCTGCCAGACTACAGATAGTGGCCTACCAACAACGAGTCGTATGCTATTACAATAAGAAGGTAAAAGCGTGGCAATTAAAAGTTAGGGACATGGTTTTGCGAAGCATCGAGGCTACGGGTAAGGCCACCAACCGGAATAAACTTTTCCCAAATTGGGAAGACCCTTTTATAGTCTCTGTCATTCTTCGAAATGGAGCATACAAACTCCGAACCTAGAATGGCAAGTTGGTTCCAGAGACGTGGAATGCAATCCACCTCAAGCGCTACTTCCAATAGGAATACAGGTAGGTCGTCCATCTATATGGTTGTAAATGCACACAATGTTTATTATTAATAAAAGAATATTTTTTTTCTTTCTTCTTTTCACAGTGTTCTTTTTTTTTTTCATATGCATATGTATCTATTAGCAGGGTTATACGACCTAAATTGCCCCTATGTCGGGTGCATTTTTACCCGTTCATAACTAAACCCTGGTCATCCAGGTGGCCTATAAGCGGTCGTAACTAAACCCTGATCATCTAGGTGGCTCACAAGCGGTCGAATTAAACCTTGATCATCCAGGCGGCTCACACGCGGTCGTAATTAAACTCTGGTCATCCATGCAGCCAATTAACGGTTAAATTAAACATTGGTTATCCAAGTGGCCCATTCGCGGTTAAAATCTTAGGGGGCTTAAACAGCATGTGACAACTTCCTACGCTAGGAGATAACGTGTTAGTCAGTGATGGTCAACAAGAGCAAAAGCGCTCCAAAAAAGCCAGTCGCCCAAGTTCATACTTGGGCAGCACCGTTAAGCCTCTACTCATGAGTAAAGAACAAGCTTGAACTGACATCAAGGTCCACCTTGATGCCTTCTCCTGGACTCAAATCCATCAGGGAGCGCCGCTACCATCTCAAGAAAGGCAAATGGTCAACTTACGTGCAATGCACCATGTTGGTCGGACAACGCAACAGCAATAATTGAGAAATGATTGCTAAGACAATGATGCAGAATATTAGTAAAATGATTATTTTATTGATTATGTGCGTTCATAATTTCAATAATTTTAAAAAATAAGGATGCAAAATCTACAATGGAGCGGGGCTCCTAGGAGGAGGTGGCAATGGCCCCTGACCGCTCTGGGGCTATCCGACAAGGCTCTCGCGACCTCACTAGAAGGTGTACCGGTAGAACCAATCGTAATGGCACCTACCTTCCTCTTACAGGAAGGAACCTTCATCTTCTGCTCCGGACAAGGCGGTCTCCATCGTGCCTTCTTGGCCTCATGGCGAGATACCAAATGGTCTCTTCGAAACTCCAAAAAGTGGCCTCGTCGATAGGCATCCAAGTAAAAATGTCGGGCACCCTACCCCAATCTGTAGCCAAGGGCTAGGACGAATCAACGTGAATATAGAATAACCAATTCTTCCAGTTCTTCAAGAAATCATATATAGTACTACTGATTTAGAGTCCTTATGGGAACAGGGACACCCACTCTCTGGCCTAGATGAACTGGAACATCACTCTGACTGCTCCCACAATCAACAACTTTGAATGCCGGCGAAGAAAGATGCAAAGCGTACACAAATAACTCACCGCATTGGCATGGAACCATGCTATGGGGATTTGAAGGGCAATCAGAATACCTAACAGCTCGTTAGGAATTGGGAGGCATAACCTACTCCTCAAGTAGGCCTCATAAATGGTGATGCAACCCTCAGGAGAAGAGCCTGCCTTGTCTCCCTCACTGGGCATCTTGAAGACAATTGACTTATGGATGTTGTACTCGACTTACAGCTCCTTTACCTCACTGGCCTTGATGACTGAAGTGATTTGGGTAACAGAAGGAGCTATAGGAATAGAAGCAAGAAGGAAGATGGCATAACATTTAGAAAAATCTTCACGAAATTAAAGGAAAGTGTGAAAAATTTTAAAAGTAACAAATGGACCACTTGAAGGAGTGTGAACGTCGGAGAAGGCAAACCTATTTGTATGTGCGCCCATCATTGCTGACACATGTCGCTTCTTGAACGAGTGCAGTCGAATCAGATCCTCTGGTACATTAATTATCAGGATCGCAAATTCATTGTATGCAGACATATGGCTAACTTTTTAACTGATAGTCCGATGGTATGATGGCGCGTCATTTCAACTCCTACCAGTCTTTCAAATTTTGCCCAGACGGTCAACAAATTCGATCAACATTTTCTTCAACTGTTCTCCGAATTTTAGCCCAAACAGTTAACAAATCTAGTCAACACTTCCTTCAGCTGTTCTCCAAATTTTAGCTAAGACGGTCAACAAATTTGGTCAACACTTCATTCAGCTGTTCTCCGAGTTTTGGCCGTAATGGTTAACAAATTTGGTCAATGCTTCCTTCACCAGTCCTCCAGATTTTCGCCAAGATGGTTAACGAATCCGATCAACGATCTTCCAAGTCAGTTCTCCTAATCTTGATGGTGAGCAACTGCATGCAACACGATCAACGGACCAAGAGTCTCTGCCAGTTCCTTTGCCAAGTCACCTCAGGCGGGTAACCCAACCACTCGCGACCCATCTTGAACATGTTGGAGGCCAGAGTCCCTGACCACCAGTATGGGGGGCTAGTAATGGGTAAGCCCAAAAAAGAAAAACGCCTAGATCCACAGCGCCCTATTTACGCCTGGATAGTTAACGCTCAATATTGACCGGATGAAAAGTTAAGTGAGCCAGAAGAGGCCGAAGAGCTAGACGAACGACTTGCTCTCGAGACGGTTAACGCTTCCATTGACCGACGGTAGGTCCAACTGATTGTTTGAAGACCAGGCCTCAAGTGGGCCAAGCCCAATTTGGCCCACACGACCGTCCACAACCAGCAACGGTCATCTCCCTTGATTTTGCGCTCTCCATATAAGGCAATCTCAATTGCAACAGTCATTAACAGATTCAACACGCATCCCCAAAGAAAAGCACCAAAATCCTTCTCCTGTTTGCAGTAAACCTTAACGGTTGTAGAACGCAGAAGGAAAGCAATCAAGGCAACGACCGTTACTGTCATAAAAACTCCACGCAAGAAAAGGCAGTGAGCCCAATAGAGTGCGAGAATCAAACATTTCTACACAAAGAATGTCGCCCAGTACAGCGATTATAAAAAGCCATGGAGTCCTCACTCTAAGGCACACTCTGGTTTGCCCACAAAAGCTCTCTACAGAAAAGTTCACACGTTTTCAGACTACAAACGCTCTCTCTCTCTTTGCCACTATGTTCCGAACGAACACAATACTTAGAGCCAACGCTCCTCACAAGCCAACAAAGCCTCTTTCAATGAGAGTACACACCAATCTCAAACACTCTCTACATTTCCTTGCATTCTTTACTTTCACATTCTTAATTCGAAGTCTATTTATTAACTTGAGCGTCGGAATGTTTACGATGGGACAACCTCCCACCGTCATTTGACCTCTTATTTGTAGTTGTGGTGTGTAGGATCTAGATTCAGTGAACGGAGTCGGATTCAGACGAATAATTTGACTCAAATCTATTCAAAATTTAAATTGATGACGTATTAGTTTGAAATTATTAATCAAGCATTACTCCTTTTTAAAAAGAAATTAAAATTGAATACTTAAAATAAAGTTATTACAAATAATCCAATCACATTTGATTGCCAGCTGAATTGCGGTAACCGCTTATGGTTGGTGGGTGGTCACCTTTGCTTTTGTAGAGTGGGTCTCTTTATCTATCTCCTCTTAAGTGCATGTGTTTCTCTATTTAAGTGCTTGCCAAATAAAAAATTGAACTACAACAGTTGGAGGCTTATTTTACGTCTATTCTTTTTTTTTTTTTTTACGTTTATTATGTTTTTTTTCCCCATTAAAGTGTTTCTAATATATTAATCCTTTACCCGCCCATACTTGTTAGTAATTTCTTACCAGTATTTTCTCTGTTTAGAAGTGGATGGGCTCATATACTTTTGTCCTGCAAACCACCACGTGGGACAATGCTGGCCGTACATTTCCGGGGTAACCTGGGCTAGGTTTCGAGGTACAAATTTGTCATACATATAGCCATATTTAAATAAATTAGACTTACTTGGGTACATGTTTAATGCACCGTAAAATTTTCAGTTTATCGTTTGTTGGCGGCGGCAGAGTAATGATGGTGGGGTGGTGTGAAATTATACGAGTGATTTATTCAAACGGATCCTTCATAAGGGTAAGCAGGGTGAAAAAATCATCTCATATAAATTTTTATCTAATTTTAGTATTATTTATAGAAATTGATACGTATTAGGATTTGAATTCATGACGATCCTTGATTATACCTTACTTGTATGTAAGATCTTCATAACGTCTTTAATAATCCAAGACCTGCGCATCACAACTAAACCAAGGATTTGAGAACAATCGGAATTTGTCCCCCGAAAGACACTCCGATACTCAAATTAGTTCTTATTTAAGAATAAAGAGAGAAAAAATCTTAAGGACAGAAATGAGATTTAAATTTTATGGTTCGTACTCCCTACTCTCTCTATTCCCAGTCAGGGATCCTCCTTTATATCATGTCTGGATGTCTGTTTCTCCAGGATTTGTGACGTTACTATGAATAAGATTAATTGTAGCGGTTCTAACTTTAAGAATCCAATTGAAGCGATTATGGTCTTCGGAATTCAAATGAGCGGTTAAATCGCTAGAGGAATGGGATGGGCCTGTGTTCATGGGCTTCAACGTTGTCCAATTCATTTTGTGTTATGGATTTGGTAGCCTTAACTTTATGTAAGCCCATCAATAACAGTACCCATCACTAACCCCCCACGCCAGAGGTTTTGAGCTTTAAACCTCCAGTATGTTCATTGATGGTGAACTCTTTTCTGGTCTGCTCTCTATTACTAAATTGATGGAGACATCTCGTAGTTGACTTTCTCAAAGCCAAATAGGATTGGAGCTGGTCGGGAGTGAACAGAATCTCAAATACATATGGTCTCTGGAAGCGTAAGATCTCTAGAAGATCAAAGCTTCTGGAGAAATATGATAAGGTTTTTGGAGAGAATGAAGATTTTCGGAGAGAATGAAGGTTTTCGGAGGAAAAGGTCTCCGAAGAAAACGAAAATTTTTGAAGAAATAGAAGATCTAAGGAGGAAAAGGTCTCCAGAGAAAATGAAGGTCTCCATGGAAAAGACAAGGTCTCTAGAGAGGATGACGATCTCTGGAGGAAAAGGTCTTCAGAGAAAAGATAAGGTCTCCGGAGAGAACGAATGTCTCTAGAGAAAACGAAGGTCTCCAGACGAAAAAGTCTTCGGAAAAAAGATAAGGTCTCTAGAGGGGACGACAGTCACCAGAGGAAAAGGTCTCCGGAGAAAAGATAAGGTCTTCGGAGAGAACGAATGTTTCTGGAGAAAACGAGGGTCTTTGGAGGAAAGACAATGTCTCCGGAGAGGACAACAATCTTCGGAGAAAAAACAAGGTCTCCGGAGAGAACGATAGTCTCCGGAGAAAACGAAGGTCTTCGAAGAAAAAAGGTTTCCGAAAAAAATGAAGGTCTCTGAAAAAAAGACAAGGTCTCCGGAGAGGATGACGGTTTCCAAGGGAAAAGGTCTTCGAAGAAAAGACAAGGTCTCCGGAGAGAATGAAGGTTTTCGAAAAAAACGAAGGTCTCCGAAGGTAAAGGTCTCGAAAAAAAAGACAAGGTCTCCGAAGAGGACAATGGTCTCCGAAGGAAAAGATCTTCAGAAAAAAGACAAGATCTCCGAAGAGAACGAAGATCTCCAGAGGAAAAGGTCTCCCAAGAAAAGGCAAGGTCTTCGAAGAAAACGAAGGTCTCCGAAGGAATTCTGTTAGTAATAAGTAATTTACTTTGGGTATTATTTAATGATGACGATTTCCAAAGCAATTTCCAATCATGTCGCCTCGAAACCTTGCATCTTGTTAATTTAAAAATGGCACCCCATTCAAACCCAAAAATTTTCAATAAATCTGGCACTGTTTCGCATCCATTTTCACTTTTCGTCTTCAATCTTCAAACCCTAACTTTCTTTTGAATCGCTTTTGCTTTCCTATTACTTTTTTCTACTATAGAATATTGCCCCATGACTGTTCACGTCGTTGACACCCGATCCGTGCTTACTGGAGATGAAGTCGAGAAATTGTATTCCCAGTTTGGAATACCTAGGGAAATCCTTTATGTTGTGCCTCGTGAAGATGAAAGAGCCTGTAATTCGCCCGATGACTACATTACTATTTACGAGATTCATCTCACAAATGGTTTTCGTATTCCTATTGCCCATGAGTTGCTTCAAATGTTAAAAGATTTCAGCGTTCCCATTGCCAGATTTCATGCGAACGCAATTAGGTATCTTTGCACTCTTTGTATATTTTTTTCATCTCCATGGGTTAAAGTTTAACTCCACTGCAGTCAAGGTTATTTTTCGATTCGTCCAAAGTAGTGACTAGATTTCATTGTCTCCAATGGAGATAAATCTTTCTGGGCTAATCCATGAGTTTATAAAGGATTGAAAAGATAGATTTTTCTTTCTGAAATTATCTATGGACCTTCCGATGGCTGGGGAAGAGTTACTGACTCGTTAACCGGTAGGGTTACTTCTCAAGATGAGAAATATGCTAAACCGTTTATTAAAATTCTTTGAGAGAAGGCGAATTCATTTACTGATAAAAATAAGGATCGTCTTCTTTCACCAAACTTGTTGGTCTTTACAGAGTGGGTGACCAGTGTGGAAGAAATAGTGGATGTTGCTGCATCTCCACCTAAAATACGTAAAAGAAAAGTTCATTGTAATAAAACCAAAGCTTCCTCATCAAGGCGGCGGTGAGTTATTTCTCAATCTGTTAAGGCAAACCCTCCTAGGCCTGGGTCAGAAGTTTTACATATTAGGAGCACAGCTTCAGACCCTTTTGTTCAAATAGGTTTGGAGCCAGAGTTGGAGATGGGTTTAATACCCAAAATTGTTTCTAGTGAGGATCTTTCGATAACTTCTACGGAGCCCTCGGGTATTCATGGGATCATGAACCAATCGGTTGATGTTACGCAATCTGGTGAGTGCAGTCCTCAAATTGAGACTAAAGATGTTCGAATTGAAGAGGCATTATTGCCTGCCTTTTCTCACACGCAAGTTGGGCCATCTACTTGTCAAACAACTGTTCAGGAAGCTGTTAGAGTGGCTGGTGAAGAGGAGACTTCTCACCAAGGGTCTCCAATTACTTTCGTTTCCACCGGAGGCTGTTGACCAACCTCCTACATGGCCTATCATTCCGAGTATAACAGCTTCAACTCCTCGCCCCAGTCCTACTAGAAGATGGTTGAATCAACCTTGGAATTTGGGGCAAGAATTTCCTTGACTGAGGCTGCCCTTAGAGCGGCATTTTTCCCTATAAGTATTAGTTAATCCTTTTTATTCAGTTGAGGAAAATTTTCTTCTTTCTACTTACTTATTTCGTGGTTCCACGTGATGACAAAGTGGTTGATTCACTAAAGATTAGCTTTCATCAAAGAAAGTTGTGGATTTGTCAATTGTTGGGTGAAATTAGCAATTTGCAGCTAACCCAAATTGATCCCAATGTTCTACAGTAGCTTCGAGATCAAAATTCCAGTCTTCAAGCCGAGTTGTGAAGCACTAAGGAAGATCTTGTACTGGTCAGCCAATGGAATAAAGAACTTAAGAGTGCCAAAGATGCTCTTGAGCAAGCTAGTCATCAAGTTGAAGATCTTTGAAAAAAAAAATGCCCGTTTGCGTTTTGAGCTGAGAACTTGTCTCAAACCGGAGGAATTGGCACATATGTTGAATGCTAGATTTTCAGATGGCGTCAGTTTATGTAAATAAGTCACTCAACTAGTTAACCCACAATTTTCAATCAACTTTTTTAATGAGAGAAATAGGGATGCCCATTGTTTATCTGATTTACAGGGCTCTTTTGATTCTGGAAAACCAAGCTCTTCCCATCCTGGGAGCTCTCATGGATGATTATTTATCTAATCAAATAACTTTAACGCTATACAAGATTATTGGGTTAATAATATACCAATATTTCTTTTAACAGTATATTTGTTATGTAAGTAATTATTTGCCGGTCAAGCCTTTAGCTTTATTCTTAATTAACGCTGGCTTTAAAGAAATTGGGACTGTAAACTATTTTGATTCCCAATTTGTTGGCCATGGTTGATTAAAGGTGCTCGTCCCCGAAGAAGGGAATCAAAGCACGCATGCTAAACAGCCCCCTAAGGTTTAATCATTTAGCCGGTTCGGTTGGCTGGAATGGGTCCAAATTTTTGATCGCAAACAGACTGCTCGATAACTTTATCGAGATTCTTTTGACCACCTTTGGGTCAAGAAATAAGTGAGATATGGAAATCTCACCAGACTTAGGGACAATCTAGGCCGGTTTAGTTTAAAGTATTTTTATATGCACACATACACATTCAAACAAAACAGTAATAAAGGTTAAATAGACAAATTTAAATAAAATAATAATAAAGATAAAATGAACAACAAAATATTTCATTGAACATAACACTATTTCATGAAAGGTTTACACTGTCCATCTGAATCTTCGAAAACGCTACTGATAAAACTTCTTTAAATGAATCGTATTCCATATTCTAGGCACCAATTTATCATTCTGACTGCGTAATTTGTAAGTGTCATCCCAAAGAATGGCTGACATAATAAATGGACTTTTCCAATTTGGAGACAATTTATTTCTATTGAGGATCTTTCCGGTGGTCTCTATGCTACGTAGGACTAAGTCTCCAACGTCAGACCTTCGAATTCTAACCCTTTTATTATTGTAACGTGTGATTCGTTGCTGACAAGCAGCCATTCTCACCTTAGCTGTTTCTTGGATCTCATGGAGTATGTCAAGATGCTCCCGGAGTCTCCTGGCATTGCTAAGAGGATCAAAGTTTTCTACCCTTAAATTGGGTAATTCAATCTCTACTGGAATTACAACCTCTGTTCCAAAGAATAGGCTGAATGGAGACTCTCGAGTTGGTTTCTTGGGTGTGGTTCTATAAGACCACAATATTGAAGGCAATTCATCTGCCCAGGAGCCTCCAACATCTTCTATTTTCATCTTCAATCCATACAATAGAGTTCTATTAGTTACTTCCACTTGCCCATTCGTTTGGGGGTAAGCCACTGATGTATGAGCTAGCTTGACACCTAAATTTGTGCAGTATTTAGTAAAGTGTTTCCCAATAAATTGAGTTCTATTGTCGGTTATTATAACTTTTGGGATTCCAAACCGGAAAATGATACTTTGTCGTACAAACTCTAAGGCATTATGTTCAGTTATCTTTTCCAAGGGAGAAGCCTCCACCCATTTAGTGAAATAATCAATCCCCACGATAATAAACTTTCTTTGATCGAAGGCCACTAGGAACAGGCTAAGGATATCAAGCCCCCACTGTGCAAAGGGCCACGGTGTCTGTAAGGTCTTCAACTCAACTGGTGGTTGATAAAGTATATTTCCATGTAGCTGACAGTTTCACACCTTTTAACAAAATTCATTGCATCTTTCTTCATAGTGGGCCAGAAATATCCTTGCCTCATTACTTTGAAGGCTAAATTTTTGCCTCCAATGTGAGATCCACATATACTAAGATGGATTTCGCTCAAGACGTAATCTGTTTCCTTCGGAGTCAGGCATTTGAGGTATGGAGTTGAGTATACTCGAAGATACATTTTTCCATCCACAATAGTATACCAACCCGCTATCTTTTTCACACACTTGGCATCTTTTGGGGTCTCCGATAAAATTCCATCAGTCATGTACCTCCAGTATGGAGACATCAAACTTTCTTGATCTGTTACCTGCAAAATTTCCTGTTCGCTCTCCTCAATACTTGGTGTCTCCAGAATTTCTTGTGGGTACTTTGAACATTGCTCAGGGTTTTAAGTGGTTGCAGCTTTTGCCAGCTGATCTGCTTTTACATTGTCTGCACGGGAGATGTAAACTATCTCTAACTTATCAAAGTTTTGCTCCATACTTTTTACTTTTGCCAAATAGTTTTTGAGTAAGGGACTTACTACATCAAAACTTCCTTGAACTTAGTTCATAATCAATTCAAAATCATTGTACATAATCACATGCTTCGTCGAACATTCTTTGGCCAACCTGAGCCCAACCAGTAATGTTTTATACTCAGCAATGTTGTCAGTGGCCGAAAATCCAAGTCTCAAGGAATGAGTGATCTCTTTTCCATCAGGAGTCTTCATAACTATCCCTACTCCGCTTCCAGACTGTGTTGACAACCCGTCAACGTACAAAGTCCAATTGGGTTTTTCCACCATCCGGCGAATGTCTTCATCTCCAATAAAGGTTGCTAGATTTGAGGTTGTGGTTTCAACAATGAAATCTGTCAAGGCTTGGCCTTTGACCGCTAGCCTCAGTCTGAACTCGATGTGAAACTCGCTTAATTCTATCGCCCATTTTATTAATCTTTCGGAAACGTCAGTCCTTTGTAACACAATTTTTAAAGATTGGTCTGTGAGGACAATTATTTTATGAGCTTGAAAATATGGCCGTAATTTCCTTGCTGAATGGACAAGTGCCAAGGTAGTTCTCTCTGCATGTGATTAACGAGTCTTAGTGTCCATTAACATCTTACTGACATAGTATACTAGCCGTTGTATATCTGATTGTTCTCGAATCAAAACCAAACTCAATGCTGTCTCCGAAACGGCCAGGTATAGATATAAATCTTCACATTGTTTCGGTGAAGTCAATAGAGGTGGACTAGACAAATAGTCCTTTAACTTTTGAAAAGCAGTCTGGCAATCTGTTGTGTAGATAAAACCATTTGCCTTGGTACCTTTTAAAGCGTTAAAGAATGGGAAATATTTTTTTGCTGACTTAACTAGAAACCATGATAAGGTTGCAAGCCTTCTAATTAACCTTTGGATGCCTTTTACTGTCGTTGGTGGTGCCATATCTATTATGGGCTTTATTTTTTTAGGGTTGGCTTCAATCCCACGCTGTGATACTATAAAGCCTAAAAATTTTTCAGATGTCACTCCGAAAACACACTTAGTTGGGTTGAACTTCATTCGATGTTTTCAGAGTATCTCAAAGGCTTCCTTTAAATCTTAGATGTGGTCATACGTGATTTTGCCTTTTACAATCATATCATCTATGCATACCTCCATATTTCTGCCAATTTGAGCCTTAAATATTTTATTTACCAACCTCTAATAAGTGGCTCCTGCATTTTTTAGACCAAAAAGTATCACCTTATAATAATACGTGCCTTGGTTAGTCATAAAAGAAGTATATTCCTCATTCTCCTGGCTCATCTTGATCTGATTATACCCAAAATATACATCCATGAAACTTAGCAGTTCGTACCCGGCGGTGGAGTCTACTAATGTATCTATTCTGGGCAGTGGGTAGCTATCTTTAGGACATTTCATTTTCAAATTGGTGAAGTCCACACACATTCTTTATTTTTCATTACTTTTCTTCACAAGCACCACATTAGAGAGTCAATTAGGATATTGGACTTCTCTTACGAATCCAGTATCGACCAACTTCTTCAATTCCTCACGGATTGTAATAAAGTTTTCTATGGAATGACTTCTCCGTTTCTGCCTGACTGGCTTATGATTGGGATCGAGTGTAAGTTTGTAGACCATTAAATCTGCCAGGATACCAAGCATGTCGACAGGAGACTAAGTGAATATACCTGCATTCTATTTGAGGAAGGAAATAAGTTGATCCCGAAACTTTCCAAAGAGAGAGCTTCCAATTTGCACATACTTCTCTAGATCATTTAGGTCAAGAAGTATATGTTAAATTGTATCACCAAACTAGGCTTGCTTTAATGTCAGTTCTTCTTGATAGTCCAAGTCTTCAACTGGTTATTTTAGAACTGTTTAAGTTACTTGTATTAGGTAGCAGGAACGGCTAGTGACTTGGTTACCTAAGACTCCACCAATGCCTGAAGGTGTCAGGAATTTTATCTTTAAGTGTAAGATGGATGTTACTGCCCCAAAGGTTATTAAATATGGCCGTCCTAAGATGGTATTGTAAACTGAAGGCAAATCCACCACTAGAAAAGTAAGCGCATGAGTTGCTATTTTGATATACGTTCCTAATGTGACTTCTAGTTGTATTGTTCCCTGGATAGAGACAGGTTCGTTGTCCAGTCCGTAAATGGGTCCATTTGCAGGTTTAAGTTGAATTTTCTTTAATCCCTACTTAAAGAAAGCATCCATGTAGAGTAAATTGCTACTGCTCTATTATTAATAAAAATTCGTTTCAGTTGGTAATCAATTTCACCATTTGAAATGAGCGCAGTTACTATAAGTCGATCGGAATAGGGAACTTGTACATGGCTCATATCATTATTATCGAAACAGATTGCATCATTCCTATTTTCTACCCTTTGTCTTTTGTTTCCTACATCAGCCGCTCAGTCCGAAGTATACTTCTTTTGTGGTATGGTTGATATCATGTCAACCACTCCTACTGCTACTCTGTTCCTTGGGTGCTGTTGATCCTGTTCTTCTTCTCTCTCTTCCTTGCTAGCTTTTCATGGATTTTTTTATAAATTTCTTGAGATACCCTTTTTTTTGTAAGCTCTTTAATCTCTTTTTGTAAAGTCCTGTATTCTTCCATGCAGTGTCCCTAAGATTGATGATAATTACAGTATTTTGACTGATTACCTCCTTCCGGATTCTTGACCGGGTTTAGCCATTTTAGAAACTTCTCATCGTTTATTTCTATAAGAATATTTGTCATGGAGTTATTTAGCCAGGTCAAGTTCAACGGTTTATATTCCTTTCGAGCCTCTAGCTCAAACGTGGATGGCCTCTTTAAGCTATGTAAGTCAATACGATTTCCGTTCCTTTTCCTCCTATCTGATCCGTGCTATGAGCGATCATCTCGTCTTGGCTTTTTTACTTCGTTTGCTTCTTCAGCCGCTATGTAAGCTCGAGTGATGGCCTCTTTTTCTGAAAATGTTCTGAGATCCTTATGCGTCAAGTGTTTAAAGAAGTCACCGAACTCCAAAGTATTCATAAATGTATTCAATTTAACCTCATCAATAAGCTGGGAAATCCTCCTAGCTTCTGAAGTGAATCTACCCAAAAAACACTTCAAACTTTCCCTTGACCCTTGCTTGATACGAGTCAAGTGCCAATGTTGTTTTTCGATTCTCCTATTGGAGGCAAATTGAGACAGAAAATAATTTGTTAATTCTTCAAATGACCGGATCGAATTTGGTGCCAAACGATGAAACCAAATTTGAGCACCCCCTTTTAGTGTTAGGAAAAAACACTGACACATACTCATCTCGTCGAATCTTTGAAAGCTCAAATGTGTACGGAAGTTGTCTAAGTGGTCTATTGGGTCACTCACTTCCATCGTAGACTTTTAAGGTAGGCATTTTGAATTTATGGAGAAGTGAACAAGTTCTGATCTCAATCGTAAAAGGAGACCTTCTCAAGTCTGCATAGTGATTTTCTGCATTATCACTGAACACGCGTTAGAAGACCTTCTCCAGTTTTTCTTCTACATGAGGGACAGCAGTTGCTGCTGATCTTTTCTCATTGAGGTAATGCCTCAACTATGGATGGTTTGGCCAGTTAGAGTGACGACTTCCTTCAGCGGGCTATACGTTGCAAGATACCACATCGAGATTAGGAAGTCTCCGCTCGTTCCTTGAATATCGAGGATTTCGCTGTTTAGGGCTTTCTTCCTCAGATCTCGAGCCCAACCGTCCTTCTAACCGAGAACGACCTTGTTCCCTATTGTTAGAATGTTCTCTTACTTGGTCTACAGGTTGCTCTCCATTTCTCATCGGGCATCTCCTTCTCTGGTTCTTTTTTGAAGTAGGAGTGCTTGCGGTTGAAATTTGAATTGCTAGTGGGACCACTTGTGGGACTGCTTGTTTTTGTTGTCCCAACTAGGTACAAAGAAGTTGAAATGCTTCAGCCATGTTCGCTATTCGTTCATTCATGGTTTACATCAAAACCATTTGTCTATCTTCCCCACGACTACTCGCTATAGGGTTGTTGCCGGGGGAGGCAATATCTTCGGGTGCGTTAGTGTGACTTTTGGTATTTACTATAGTTGAATGTGGTGGTTAGTAGGCTTTTCGTTCAGAATTTTTTCATAGACGACACCAATAATGCATATTAGGATTTAGATTCATGACGATCCTTGATTACACCTTGCTTGTAAACAAGATCTCCGTAACGTTTTTGATAATCCAAGACCTGAGAATCACAACTAAACCAAGGATTAGAGAACAATCGGGGCTTATCCTTCAAAAGATACTCCGACGCTCAATTCAGTTCTCATTTAAGAATAAAGAGAGAAAAAATCTTAAGGATAGAAATGAGATTTAAATTTTATGGTTTGTACTCCCTCCTCTCTCTATTCCCAGTTAGGGATCCTCCTTTATATCATGTCTGGATGTCCATTTCTCCAAGACTTGTGACGTTATTATGAATAAGATTAATTGTAACGGTTATGATTTCAAGAATCCAATTGAAGATGTTAAGGTCTTTGGAATTCAAATGAGCGGTTAGAATCTTCAGAATTTAACTATAGTAGTAGCAGTTAAAGCGCTAGGGGAATGGGATGGGTCTGTGTTCATGGGCTTTAATAAATTTAGTAGCCTTAACTTTATGTAAACATATCAATAACAGTACCATCAAAAATAAATACTCAAAAATTTCACACATACGTGTATCGAAGTACATTAACATGATTGCGCTGAATTGTATATAGAAGTACTTGTGG
>JAODPA010079455.1:12888-26162 GCA_025585075.1 Nepenthes mirabilis | reverse complement strand
TATATATATGGTTGCAGTTTGATTCAATCGGTTGACTGGCATATATTAGAATATTTGAATCATTTAAATCATGCTTGTTACCTTTACTTCAACAGACATTTTTAGCATAATGTGATTGTAAACATATTCTGGCTTATATATTGCCCCAGTTAGGTTGACTCAAATGATAGATTAATTTAGCAGAAATTCTAGCTCTAGGTTTTGATGACATTCAAATTATCCACATTGATGGACGAAATACACCATGTAAAGATAAGCAGCCCATCATTCATTTGCATAACTTACTAGATGGCATTAGTCGCTGAAATTACTGTTATTTACTACTGGTTGTTATTTCCAAGTGGTGTCTGGAAAACTTGCATCACTTGCCAGCCAACAACCAATATTTAATTAGTGGCAAGGCAATTAGTATGGAATATTTGTATTCCTCTGAATGCTTTTGTTATGTTTTAATGTTTACATAACTATTTCAATGCCTTGCTATATTTGTTCTTTTTAACATTTATAATTGCATAGCCCAAAACAGAGACAAAAAAGAAGTCATGATTAGAAGTGCTATCCCACGAACATTTTGAATATGATCGTAAGTTTAGTGCTTTTGTTTACGGGACCTCTTGATTTTAGCAACTGCTTCTGTTGTAAATGGTTGATACACTTGGAAGTATATATGGGTTTGGATTTTGGATATTCAAAATTTTCTCATTGTTGCATCAAGCGGACTATGTAAAGAATGTATGTTGTACATTTCAAAGCACATTGTACAGATAGCTGCAATTTGATTCAATCTCGCAATTGACTTATGCAGGATGCCTTGAATCATTGGATCTCCCCTTTAATCTGTTATTTCCAGAAAAAGTTGTACTTTTGTAAAACTTGCTATATCTTGATTTCTTTTAATATACACTGTTGATTGTTTTTGGTGAAATGAGAGAAATTGTATTTCATTGTATGTTCAAATGCTTTACATTTTGCCGATTTAGTCTACATAAGTGTGAATAAGAAAGTTATAATTATAATGAGTACAATATTTCCAGAGGATGTTATGCCTATAATTAAGCGACAAATTATTCTAAATATTGGAAAACTACATGAACAAAATTAGAAAAATGATCAAACTAATTTTATCTCGTTAACATTCTTGACCAGTTTGCCTGTTAGATTTATTTGGCATAGATTCTTAGTTAATGATCTTGCTTAAACCAAATTGTCCTCACTTTTGCATGAAACCAAGTACCCAGCAATAGGCAGAATATATATTTGAGCAGTTTACTCTAAGCCGTCTCATCTGTCTCAAAACCAAGAGGAGAAAATAGTGTCATTAAGACTCATGGTGTCTTATTAAGGACTTAGATTGGCACCTGAAACAGCAATATCGTGATTTCACTGTGATTATGGGAGATTTATGGGTGTTTTAGCTCACACAACACACACCCCCCACCCAACTGAAAAGGGTGTTTTTGGATTAATTGTTTTTTTCTGGAATAGAGCTTTGAGAGAATGCAGTTATGGAGCTGAAGATATGCTTAATACGTGTTCTATTGATGGTTTCAAGGGTTTCAATGAACACATCAACTGATATGAATTTCTTAGTCCTTTTTTTACTGTATCTTATATGCAAAGAATATGGAATTAATACCCTTGTGTTTTTTGTTTTTGTTTTTTTTTTTTCATTTTAGGAAGTTGGGTTGGAGAAAGATGGGGTAATTTTTTTTTCATAGTCATGATATAGATGATGCTCATCGGTTACAATTAAGAGAGACACTAGACAAACACTGATATCAATTGTATCTATTTACAGGCTGATGCTCACTCTTGCATGCAGTAATAATATTGGAGAAACTCCGACTATTGTTTGAATGTACAAGTTGAACAGTAAGTCAGATTGTTCTCCTTGATGGGAGATCAACGTGGTAGCTGAATCTGACCAATGACTCTAAAATGGCCTTAAATAATAGAAGAAAAAGTGCATCTAAAGTTGCTTCTGGCCAAAAAGCTTTAAAGTGCTTTGCTTCCCAAGGTCGTGCTGCAGTAAGAAGTGGGGTTGCTGTTGATGTGGCATTGTTTTTACTTAAAGTTGCTGCTCTGGAGACAGTAAGACGTATTTCAAGAGCAAGGTGTCCATTTGTCTGGCGGGGTCTTCAAGCCCTCCAGATTTTATGCTATCTACCATTTAGGTGGATCCAGAGATGGGCCTCACTCAAGAGCTTGGTTAAACCAATCAGGGTAGGGGTCATAAAATTGATTGATTCTGCACTTCTTAAGATCCTGCAGAAATGTTAATGTTCTTTAGCTATTTCCTGTTTCCCATTGCCTACATTTTGAAAGTACTGGCTTTCTGGATAATACACATAATGTCTTTTGTTAGATGTTTTCATGGCCATTTCTAGTCCTCTCAGTTGCGACGGCTTTCTCAGATCGATCAGAGCAAACAAGTGCTTCACGTGATCATAGTGATTCTAATGCATGTTCTGGATTAGATTCCGCCTCATCCTCTGTACAGCCATCTGTGGATACCAGGTAAAGAGAAGGCATGTCTCATTACTGTTACATTTTGCATTGATAGAGCATCGACAACCTGTGCTGTTCCAACACTTCTCAAGTCTACTTTGAAGTTATTTGGGTAGTTCATTTTGTGGCATACTGTATGGGTGTTATTTATTCATGCTGCAGGGCTGGTGATAAAGCTCCAGATCATCTACCATCTGAGAATTGGTTGTTGAATCTTTATGAAGAACTCAAAAATCAAGGAATCAGCATACCAGAAAGGTGATCAGTTATCACTTATCATGTATCAAGGACACCTGACTAACGTGTGTGATAATGTCTGTGATATAAACATGTGACTGAAGTCTCATGAGTTTTCTTTTACTGCCATGGACAGTTTTCCCAATTGGAAGCTATTGATCAGATTCGAAGCCTTAACTTTTTCCAGTGCTCTAAGCTCAATTGTGTGTATAAGCATGGCTATAGCTCCCAAAACAAACAGAAAGTAATGGGCACAGTCCTAGTCCTGCCATAATGGTTTTTTCTTTTCATTTTGATACTTAATTGATGAGCTTCGTGACATTTCCTCAGCTAGCCTGCCCCACCCTCCAAAGTCTTTCCTTTGTCAATTTTATTTCTTTGTTTTCTCCAGCTGCCCAATTATTGGTCATTAATTTTTGGGGGAAACTCCTTTTCTGTATCTGTAAGAAATGGAAACTATGCTCTTGTTGGATCTATTTTGTTGGTTCATTTTTGTGGTAAAATTTGGTCCTAATCAAGTTGTATTTGAATCTTTTTATTTATTAATTAGGATCTATTGTAACTCAAGATATGCTTATCAAAATTTAAAAAAATCGGATGCTCAAAAACATTTGGAACGCGCAAAGGTGAGCTAGTATTCGAGCTAGCGTTCAAACGCCAATGTGTGTACTCATTTGCAGTCGTAGCCAATAAAAGAATGGGTTATGCAAGTGCACCACTGGATTACACACATGCACTAATAATAGAATGGGGACGCACGTGCGCCATTAGATTGCTCACATGTAGATTGGCATCCAAGCTTGTGTTTGAATGCTAGTATGCAGAATTCGCAATTCCGTGTTTTCAAGCCCCAGTTTTCAGATTTGCTTATGAACTCCTTTCCCTTAACTTAGCCATCACCTATGTGAAAGAGAAGAAAAGGAGGGCTTGAAATGTGAGAAGAAAAAAAGGAAAACCTCTTCCGTGAGTTCTGATCCAAAACTCAAGGTTTTCTCATTTTAAAATCATTCAACCACTATCAAACACTTATTCTAAACCTGTAAGCGTTGGGAGTTCCGTCAGTGGGTTGGATCCTAGAGTTCCAAAAGTGTTGGTTGTTCCCAAGATAGTAAATTAAAGTCAGAATAAAATTGGAAGGTGTCTGATTTCATTGTTAAGAAACAAATCTAATGAGTTCTTCAGTAGGGGCCACATGTTAGGAATAAGTTAGTTAAGTGTTAACACATTTGTATTACTAAGTTTGTAAGTTGACATTTTCATAGTGAATTCACTTTGACTGACTCGTGAAGCCCGGAGAGTTTTATTTAAGAACTATTTAGTTCTTGAGATTTTCTTTCGTCACCATATCCTATATTAGTTTATTTTTGTACTTTATTTATCGCGCCAGCAAACGTTCCTGGTGGTGTAATGCTGGTGATCAGTATATTGTATATTCGTTTTCATTGGTGATGTTCAATGATGAAGATTGATGTTTTATATTTGTAGCATCTCGAACGAATATTCTTTATGTATTGAATATTTGTATAATTTAATCACTCGCAACGTAAAGGGTTAAAACTGTAGCTGTGAAGGATTATCTAGTTTTTCCAATTGGTATAAGAGATTACCCTGATCCTTGACCTTTTTGGCTAGATCACTATAAGTCACTTCTTGTCAATTCTACCATACTTCAATGCAAATAACTATGCCTATTAGAAGTTTCACATGAGAGCCTTTTTAAACTTGCTAAACAAATATATTTGGCTATTTGTGGAGAGAGGATGGACTCCTCTTACCAAGACTGAAAATGGGGTTACCTCCCTCAAATACTCAGCCACGTGGTCAAACGATGAGCTTAGTAATTGGAATAAGGACATTCGTGTCATTTTTATGGAAATTTGGTTTGATGGGTTTTGATGAATGTCCATATGTGAAATTGGTAAGGAAGTGTGAAATATTTTGCAAGTCACACGTGAAGGGACTAAAATGGCTCAATAATCATAATTACAAATGTTGTCCATTGGGTTTAAAAAGCTAAGACTAAAAGATGACAAAACATTTTGCGAGTTTTATGCCAAACTAAAGGATATAGTTAATCCTACCTTTGACCTTGGAGAGAAAATTGCTGAAAACAGTATTGTTTAGAAAAGTCTTGACATCATTACCTGAATGGTTTTGACCGAAGGTCTCTGCTATTGATGAGAGTAAGGGCCTTTATAAGATAAAAATTGGAGAGCTAGTTAGACCTCTTAAAACTTATAAATTGTCTCTACCACTAAAGAAATAAAGGACAAATATATTGCCCTAAAATCTATGAAAGGAAAGTCATGTGATGACTCAAGGATGAATCTATGGATGATGAGAAAATTACTTTCTTTGTGAAACTATTTAAAAATTTTTTGAAAAATAATAAAAATCTCATGGAAAGTAAAAGGATTTATCCAATCATATGAAAAATATGGATGAAGAAAATGAGCCTAAGGATTGAAAATCCAAAGGCATTCAATACCACGGATACCAAGGATTTGGACACGTTAGGATTGAATATCCTAACTTCAAACGTAACAATGGTCAAGCCTTGTATAATACTATTTTGATGAGAAGGTTAAGGAGAGTGAAAGTAAGGCTTTTGGCTATGGAAAGCACACCAATTATATAGCCTCGTGTCTTGTGTTGAGAGTAATGAAGAACCTATCATAGATCATGATGAGGAGTGTGATAATTCTGATCAATTGGATTTCAAATCAAAAAATTGAGTTGGGTGACTTTCAAAAGATATTTAATGAATTGTATCATGATAGCCTAGAGACCAAACAAACAAACAAAACTCTTTTAAAAAGAGTTGAAGAACTAAAACGTGAAAATGAGTTGAAGAATTAGAATATGAAGAAAAAATTTTGAAAGATTTTATTCAAAAAGGAAGAGCCTCTATAAATCTCATGTGATAAAAATCTTGCTCTTAGGGATAAGATAAAATATTTTGAAATGAACTTGAAATCAAGACTCGGTTGATAATATTTACGGAAACTACAAAAAAAATTGACTATATGTTCGGTTTAGGAAAAGTGTCTGAAAATAAAAAAAAAAAGGATTGGGTTTTTACAAAATGTATTCTCAAGTGACCCATCCCACAAAAATTATTTTTGTATCGGCTACAAAGCGTAGTGTAGAGACGGAAGTGGGCACTTTTATTCAACAAAAAAAGAAGTCCAAGCAAGCCCCTTCTAAAAGTTGTTCCAAAACTAACCTGAAAAAGGCCCTCTCTCCATTCGGAATGCTGTTCCCACATATATTGGCTATGGAAAGGGAGGGCACGTTCACCTGAATTGTGTAGAGACCATGCAGAGTCACCATCTGAATTAATCTGATAGAGCATATAAGTCTTCTACTTTATTTAGACAGGGACCTATTAGTCACCATTATGGTGTCTTTGGTTACATCTGCCCCTAGTGTCCTCTATTTTATTCCAGTAAACCCAATCATAACTTTAATACGAAGATTTGGGTGAATAAGGATAACCAAAAGAAGATGACATCTCATCCAAACTCTAGAAAATATTTAAGAATTATGAGAACTAAACTAGAAAATTTCATGCTAACTCTAAAACGTTGGCTAGATCATTCTATCATGTGCCTCACTCTCCTTCGAGATTCGTCCCTACATGTCATTAATGCGGCCAACGTGGTCACGTTCGACTCCAATGTCATAATCCTTCTTATAGGAAGTATCAAGGTAGATCCTTCGAAAAGATAAAGCTTGCACGTGAGGTGTGATGCTTAAGAGAGATGGCATTGATTTGACTATGATAGTCAAACGTGACCTCAAGGGAAATGAGTTTTGTTCAACACAGATGTACTCAAATTGGCAAAGTCATTCTTTTGAGAAATGGATTTGGGTTAAAAAGGAAGACTTAGCTTCTAAAGTTATGGCATCTTGTGCTACTGATAAATAGTTTCTCATGCATCGTGCATATAGATTAGGGTGCATTTAAAGTAAGAGCATGAATTTATATTTTGTTTTTAATAATAGCCGTTTGTTTAAAAAATAAAGAGAAAAATTAAAATTTTGAAAAATTTTCGACAATGAATGAATGATTTAAAATTTATTCGGAAATGAATAATTCTCATGCATTCATTTCAATGTGGATTTATTCACTCTCCTTTTTTGTATCTTTCTAAGGGGGGTTTGTTATAGATTGTTCTTTGCGTGTATTTATTGCACATACCATTATTGATTGAGACATTGGCCAGTTTTATGTGTTTTGGGCCGACAATTCTAGGTGTACTTGGACCACCTGAAAAGTAAATTAACCTTGGACTGATTGACTCTATACTCAAAAATAAGCCCCTCCCCCCAAAAAAATTATCGGTAATGAGTTTTCAATCAGGACTCATGCAAAAAAAGGGAGAAAATGTTTATAAAAAAAGGAGTTCCTCAATTTTAGGATTCTCATTTAGGGGAGCAAAATTGTTGCAATGAGTTACAGGCCCTAGTGGTATTGGGTTGGACTTTCTCTCTTGGGATCTCCAAAATATACTCGAGATTTCAATATTATAGCCAATCTCATCTATAATTCAAACTTTTGAAATCTCTTAACTATGTATGGTACTTCACTACATGTACTACACATTATATACATCATTCCCATTTATTTTGTTAAAAAATGAGTGCTTGAAGTTTTGTCATAATTATTAAATTTATGAAAAGCTTTGATTTGAATAATAAATTTTACCAACTTCACTTACTTTGTTTGTGATTTTTATATTATTTTTATTGTTGTTCAACTCATTTGCATTTCTACATATCATTGTGGTTTGAGTGGTTTTTCACTGGCATTCGAAACGATGTTTGAAAGCAACTTTAATGATGACATTTGAACTCCAGCCAATTGACATTCAAATGCCACGGCTCCTTTAAGTCACTAAGAAACCTAGGCGTGTGCACATTATCTCATCTCTCTCTCTCTTGCGCGCGCAAGCATGCGTGCGCTCAAATGATGCCTATTCTCCTCCTCTCCTTTGATTTGCACTCATTTTCCCTCAAATCTCTCTCTTAAAATCCATTGGTTTACCTCATTATTTAGTGGATCTAGCTCTTCTCCTACAATTTTTTAAGGTAACCCTCTTAATTTTGAATATTTCGTGTGTTTTTTGCATAGTTTATAAATCTTCACATATTTTCATATTTTCTGAATTATTTTGCATCTTTGTTTAGAAATAACGTTAGAATCATAATTAGGAGTGTATTTTTTATTTTCAACCATACCGATTCATCTGGATCTGACATTTTCTAGCCTAATTTGTGTTTCAATAGCTTCGACATTTAAATGTCATTTGACCGGCATTTGAATGGTGACCAATTCTACTTGTTTTTCCCATAGACGGTTTCAGATAGTGTTGTATTTTGGTTTGTTTGGCTTGTATTTGAGGTGTTTTACGGTATTTTGTACAGATAACTTCAAAATCTATTGCAAAGAAAAGTGTTGTCAAACATCGAAGAAGCGACACGAGCGGTATTGATTCTTGATTTTGGTCTTCCGATGTTGCTAAGGGTTATTCTTCTAGTTTTAGTTCTAGAAACCTATTTTTGGAGCATAAGGTGCCACTCTAGTCAATCTCTCCTCATATCTCCCATATATTTATATCTCAGAAGTAGTTACCTTTAGTTATTGATTTATCATCTCCTTCTATCCCCCTAGTCTAGAAATTCTATTCCAACATTAACCAAATCTATCCTGATAGATTTGAGTTTTCAATAGATAATCACTGTCAAACCATCCGGATCACACTTGAGATGATTTGGGATGCTGTTGGTCTTTTCTCTATACCATCCACTAATTATCTTTACAGTGAAGAGATGATGCCATATATTGATGAGGTCTTTTTCAATCTGTTGCAACGTCCACACTTCTATGATGGTTGTAGGATTAGGATGAACCTATTATCAACTGATTTTTGCATCCCTTGCTACATTTTGAGCACCGACTTCTTTCCGGCATCTTATCGATTGACCCTTTGTCTCACATTCTATTTCTATATGCTGTCCTTCAGGGTGTTGCCATAGACATTTTGGTCATTATCTGTAAGCAGTTTATAGACACATTTGAGAACTTTTGACAGATGACCCAATTGCACTATGGCTTCCTCGTCTAGCACCCTTTCTCCTCTCTCTCTCTCTCTCTATCAGCCTACTTGTCATGCCTCCCATGACTCTTGAACGACTAATTGGCATGTTCACATATGCTCAGAGTAGATCCCATGCACCCAGTCGCGTCTTTTCTTCTGCTGACTCTATCCCTTCTCCTACTAGGAAGACATCTGGAGGTCTTTTTACTTCTCAGCTTGTTGGGTCTACTGATTCTACATTAGATGTAGCTTCAGATAGAGTAGATGTCTTCATCACAAATAAACGTTCGGATGGCCAGGGAATAGCAAATGGAGTAGGTCTTTGCCTCTCAAGCTGATCTCTAAAGCGTAGGGTAGAGCGATAGGCCTATACATTCAGCGGGTCATGACCAGTGATGAGATGGAGACTTTGGGTAATAAGGCTGACTCTTAGGTAGTCACCCCTTGTCAATTTGTGCCAAATAGGGGGAGATGTATTTGTTCTGAGGAGAAGATGTGTTTTGTCGTAACATATATCCAAGGGTTGACTTTTTTTCATATTATATTTATATTGATTGTTGTTTTACATCTTGATTGTAATATTAGTTGTGATGATGTATTATGTTCTACTGTTTTAATATTGATATTTGTTTGATATATCATAGATATTTTTCTATTTTTGTCTATTTTGCAGGTAAATAGATATATTAAATATTACAGGTTATCAGCATTATGTTCATGTCTCTAGTGTCTATATGTTATCATGTAACAAGCTTTAATATAATGATAATTAGATCCTATTGTTTATTTATGTCATGTGAGGAGTTTTATCATGAAATTGTTAAAGGAAGGGAATTGTTAGGTTTATTTTATTGACCTATTTATGTGACAAATTTGGTCCCAATTAGGCTATACTTGAGTCTTTTTATGTATTAACTGGGATTCATTGTAAATCAAGATATTTCCATCAAAGAAAAAATAATTAGATGCTCAAAAATGTTTGGAACACACAAAAGTGAGCTACCACTCAAGCCAGTGTTTGAACACTAGTATATGCGCTTATTCATAGTCTTAGTTAATAACAAAATGAGTTGTGCATATATGCCTTCAGATCACGCATGTGCGCCAATAATGGAATGGTTCATGCATGTGTGCCATTAGATCGCGCACATGTCCAAATTAATAGAATAGGTCGTGCATGTGCGCCATTGAATCGCTCACACACACGTTGGCATTCAAGCTAGTGTTCAAACGCTAGTGCGTAGAATTCACAATTTTATATTTTTAAGCCCTAGTTTTCAGCATCACTTATAAATAAACTCCTTTTCTTTAACCTAGCCATCACTTATGTGAAAAGAGAAGAAGAAGAGAGTTAGAGAAATGAAGAGAAAATGAGAAAACCTCTTACATGAGTCATGATCCAAATGACAGGTTTTCTTGTCTTGAAATTATTTAACTATTATGAAACACTTATTCCAAACCCATGAGCCTTCGAAGTTTTGTTGGTGGCTTGAATCTTGGAGTTTCAGGAGTGCTGATTGTTCTCAAGGTAGCAAACTCCAAAAGAAGATTGGATAGTGTTTGGTTTCATTGCTAGGATGCAAATACGGTGAGTTTTTTAGTAGGGACCACATGTCAAAAATAAATTGGCTAAATGTTAGCGTATCTGTACCACTTGATCTATAAGTTGGTTTTTTTATAGTGGATTCACTTTGACTGGTTCAAGAAGTCTAAAGGATTTTACTCATTAGTTATTTGATTATTAAAATTTCTTTTTGTCACCACATCCTTTGTTAATTTATTTCTACACTTTGTTTATTGTGGATATTAGTGATGTTGAATAAATAAGATTGGTATTTTATATTCATAGTATTTAAAGCAAATATTTTTTTTACATATATTGAATATTTACGTAATTTAGTCTTTTGTAGTATAAAAGGTCAAAATTAAAGTCTTTAAAGACTATGCAATATTTCCAATACTATAATTAGCTGTTCCAGGATTTAGGATTGTCTGTTTTTTGTCTCAACATCTATGACTTACATCACTGCAGCCAAGCATGTCTTCATTTTGCTGCAGATTTTATGAGAAAGAGCTCCATAGATTTTATACCGCAGCAAATGGAGACTTTTCAACCTTCCTATCTACAATTAAGAAGACAATTCGTTGGAGAAAAACATACAATATACTTTCAGAACAGGAACTTGAATTGTGGTCTCATGTAGTATTCTGGCATGGTTATGATGTGCGACACCGACCTTGCCTAATTGTACGCCTTGGGCTAGCTTGTATCTGTTTGCCAACTCATGAAAGACCACAATTTGTGCAGGCTATTGGTAATGCCTTTCTGCCTCTGCATGAATTATATTTTTGGACTCATTCTATTTGTTCTAATAGACTAACTCTGGATGATGTTGAATTGACCAAGCTAACACAATATCTGTGGTTTCTGTTTCCTTTTAAATGCAAATTATATCATGATATATTCATGAAAACAAAAGGATTTTAATCATTTCAGTAGTTAGTAGTTTTAACTTGATGATGTTTTATTTTGTTATGCTAATCAGTTAATTCGTTTGTACAATTCCTTCAGTTGAAGTACCTCAGCTTTCGTTAATACAACCCATTTATTCATGAGAAAATGAATCTGCCTGGCCTTAGATTTTGGCTTCTAATATGTTAGATGACTTCTGCTAATTTTCAGTAGTGGATTTCAAATGATTGGTGACACAGTATCAAAGCATTGTGGTGTCAGAGTTATGGAATAAAGATACCATCAGGATTGAAATATTGCCGGCTTAAACCTAATTTTTGTTCTTTCATATCAATTAAGTGCATGAAGAAAATGCATGTGTCTTCAGGATGAGGGTTTTTTTCTTTTAAATGAGCATCATTTTTGCTCACATGGTGAATAAATTGGACGCTGTTTTAATCTCTTGTCCATGACAGTGCTTTTACTTTAATTTATAATTGGCAATTTCTTATTTCTCAAATTTCCACATGGCATTGTGTGGCATGTTTAAGTTTAATAATTGCTCATGCAGTTTCTCAAGTGGAGTATGGCATCCTGCATTTTGTTGATGAGGAAAATCCTCAAATTACAGTGTTGGTGGATTGTGAAGGTTTGTCTCCAATCAGACTTCCGATGCAGATGATGAGATCGAGTTCTGCACTTTTTCAAGATCATTTCCCGAACCATCTTGGTTGCTTGTTTGTCATTCGGATTCCTCCTGATGTTTGGGAGAAAGCACAAACTTTTATTCAAGTGAGCTTTTTTACTTGGTTGGACTTCAGAATCTCTGGTTTCTTTTCTGTCCCAGTGACTCTAATTTGAAATAATATAGCTAGGCTTCAGTCAAATCTACTAACATGGATAATACCGCTATCTTCAGATTCTAAGGCCTGCCACTCAACGGAAATTGAAATTTGTAGGAGAAACTTACCAAGAAGTTCTTTCTGAGTACCTTCAGGTTCTACCAGCATTTCTTGGTGGCAAATGCTTGTGCACGAAATGTTCAAGCGTCCATGATATGCGAACTCTTCATACTACACAAATGTCCTGTGAGAGACAACCAAATGCTGATATCTCTGATGGAGTATATCTTCCACGTAGCTCTCAAATTGATATTAATATGGATCATAACTGTGACCAGGTGTTGAGAACTGCTATAATGGCAATTTTGATGATATTGGTTTTCATAGCTCTTGCTATGTGGACACATGACCCTGAAAGCCTCCCATTTCTGCTCCCATAAGGGGAAGTTAAACTTTCTGTCTTAGTCCATTTAGCCGTTGCATTATTCAGGTCATTGTAAGTGAATCAGTATAGTGTCTTCCTTTATTGTGTTCTCCCTCCTGAAGATACATGAACAACGGGAATGCACCGTTTTGCTAGCTGAGTAGATGCTCATTGGCCCAATTCTGGCAACACAGTTTCTAGCAGTTGAATCATATGGCTATTGTTACGTTTGGCAAGGTTTATTGTATGACTTGCAATTAAGCACATCGTGGAGAGCCTCCATACTATCTGTTTGTCTTGATGCTGTAAGACTTCAGATGACTTCGTGCACATAGGGTATAGGAAAAGTGGAAACTTGATAGCAAGAGAGATTTAGCAGTTGCATTGGCCTATGTGACATTGAATTTGCTAGTTAAAACTGACCATTTGAGCATTAGGTTTTGCTTTCGTAGTGGGAGAGTGGAGATTTATCTGAAGACAAAATAGAGGGCAGTGCAACCGCCACCCCCCACCCATATCTGCCCCCTATTATGCATTTTTCAGCACATAATATTTTCTCCTGATTTGTCTCCATTTATGGATATTTTTGGCAGGCATCTAGCTCGGATGTGCCTATATATTAAGGGAAATGTTTTCGGAGCACCCAACGAATACACTTGGAACACTATTTTTAGTCTCTCATTTCCTCAATCTATTCTACATTTGAG
>JAODPA010079455.1:0-12790 GCA_025585075.1 Nepenthes mirabilis | reverse complement strand
ACTAGAGAGAAAATGGATTAGAGAAAGTGTAAAAGAAAGAGAGCAGTGAGTGAAAACAAAATGTTAAAGTTCTTTGTTCACTTTTACTCTGTTCTTATTTTTTTGCCTCTTATGGTTTATATAACTAATATCTCATACTTAGTGATTTTATAGTGGATTTGGTATCCTGTAATTTTTTTCTCATTTCAGAAGAGTTTTTTACATAAAATATTTGGTGTTCATTTCTCTTCACTGTGTGTGTATTGTTCCTATGCCTTTGATAGACGGTCGTCCATTCCTGCCAACAAGTGGCATTAGAAAGAACGGTTAAGAACTCCGTCTGAATGGCGTAATCGTCTTCAAAGAACTTGTCATTCAATGTAGAACAATTCAATGAGTATGGTAACTTCATCTTCTGACAAGAAATTGTGAAGAACATCCTGACCAGAAAAGGAATAATAAAAGTGCTAAAGAAGAAGGAATATAAGCCGAAAAAATTATCTGTGGAGGACTGATAAGATAAACGAGACCTTACCAACTGCACTATTAAGTTATACTTGGCGAACAATATGCTCCATGAGGTCCTTGGCCTGCCTGACTAATCTGGCGGAAGTTTGAGAGAAGTTGAAGAGCCGATATAAATCTAAATCCTTGATAATCAGGCTGCAAATAAAGGAATAGTTCTATGGTCTGCGGTTATCAGAAGATGGCAACTTTGAGAAGCATTTGGACGAATTTAATCAGATCATGACGCAAATATCAGCCCTTGATGAAGAAATCAATGAGGATAAGGCGCTGGTACTGCTGGCCTCTTACCAACCTCTTATGATCATATCGTCACCACCTTACTGTTTAGAAAAAATACGTTGAAATTAGACGAGGTAATTACTTTCTTACTAATGAATGAATTACATCGGTCACAAGGGGTCTCAACGTCTTCACATAGTGAAGTGCTTGTGATTGAATCCATAGGAAGGAGTAAAAGGCGCAGCCAGAAGTTTGGAGAGAAATGACGCAGCGAATCTCGATCAAGATATCAAAACCTTGAGTACCATCACTGTATCAAAAAGGGCCACATCAAGAAATAATACTTCAAGTGGAAGCGTGAGAATGTGAAAAAGGAGAAAGTAGAAAAGAGGCGAGGTGAGAACAAGTCCTCCATCTCAATGGTCACAGGAGGCGATCTCCTGTTGACGTATGAAGAGAACGTGGCAAACCTGACGGATGAGGAGTCCAGTCGGGTGATTGAATCAGGTGTCACCTTGCATGCCACGTTTAGAAAGGGATTGTTCATATCCTATACACCAAGAGATTTTAGAGTGATAAGGATGAGTAATGAATGAATATCCCAAATTATTGGTAAGGGTGATGTTGTACTAGTTACCAATAATGGGATAAAATTGTTGCTAAAGGATGTCTGACATGTCCCTAATATCAGGCTCAATATCATCTCAGCTAGTCGGTTGGATAATGAAAGTTATTATAACACCTTCTGTGAAAGTGAGTGAAAATTGACCAGAGGATCTCTGGTGTTAGCAAGAGAAAAAAAGTACTCCGTCCTGTACATAATGAAGGCATCCGCAACAACCGAAGGTGTAAATGTTGCAATCAATAAGGAGTCCGAGAACTTGTGGTACAGAAGATTGGGCCATATGAGTGAACGTGGATTGTATCATTTGGCCAGGAAGAGCCTTATTTCCAGAGTAAAGGAGGACGGACTAAGGACGTACCCTCATTACTTGGCCAGCAAACAAAGAAGAGTCTCATTTTATAGAGACTTGTCCGCTCCAAAGGCAGAATTGCTTGATCTCGTCCATAGAGATGTGTGTAGACCATTCAAAGAGACTTCGTTTGGTGGAGCTAAATATTTCATTTTTTTATTGACGATTGTTCTAGAAATTTGTAGGTTTACCCACTGAAAATCAAGGATCAGGTCCTCGGTATATTTGAGCAATTTCATGCCCTCGTTGAACGTCAGACGGGAAAGAAAATAAAAGACGTCCGAAGTGATAATGGTGACGAATACATAGGGCATTTTGATGTCTATTGTCAGTCACATGGTATTAGGTATCAGAAAATGCCACAATTGAACGGAGTGACTGAACAGATAAACCGCATACTTGTAGAAAGAGTACGGTGCATGCTTTTCAAAGTTAAGCTTCTTGCACACTTCTAGGCCGAAGCACTGAAAACGACGGCTTACATTATAAATAAGTCATCCAATAAACCCTTGAAGGGTGAAATGCCGAAGAAAATATGGTCGAGTAAGGAGCCATCCTATGATGATCTACGACTGTTTGGATGTAAAGTCTTTATTCATATTCCAAGAGATGAAAGGATAAAGTTGAAACCAAAGACAATGTAGTACGTCTTTCTAGGCTATAGTGAAGATGAGATGGGTTATAGATTTTATGATCCAGTTGGAAGAAGACTTGTCCGGTTAAGGGACGTAACATTTATTGAAGATGAAACGATCGAGGATATTGACAGGAACGCCAAGTGTGATGTTGAACATACAGACAAAGTGTCAAAATTATCCGTCCGGTATCCCTGGAAGACGAGGATAGTGGTCCTGAGGTGGCTAAGGATAATGGTGAAGCGATCATGGCACCTGATGAAGACTAGGATAAAGTCATCCCTCAACTGCCTAAGGATGTGCCTGTTAGACAGTCTTCACGAAACAAACGGTCGTCCGTCCGTCTGTCACCCAATGAATATGTTATGCTCACTAATGTCGGAGAGTTTGAGACTTATGAAAAGGCTATGGAGAATGAAAGTAATGAGAAATGGTTGAAAGTTATGAATGATGAAATAAGTTCTCTGCATGAGAATCGTACCTTTGATTTAGCTAAACTTCCTAAGGGGAAAAGAGCTCTAAAAAGTAAATGGGTCTTCAGGTTGAAAACGGATGAGAATACAATGAAGTCAAAATACAAGACACGGCTACTAGTAAAAGGTTTCAGTCAACGGAAGGGAATCGATTTCGATGAGATTTGTGCTCCGGTGGTAAAGATGTTTTCTATAATGGTATTGCTGGACTTGGCGGCCGTCCGGAATCTAAAAGTGGAGCAGATGGATGTTCGGACAGTTTTTCTTCATGGTGAACTAGAAGAAGAAATTTATATGGAACAATTGAAATGGTTCAAAGTTAAAGGAAAGGAACAACTAGTATGTCTTCTAAAGAATAGCCTATATGAGTTGAAACAGACTCCAAGACAGTGGTACAAGAAGTTCGAATAAATCATGATTAGTCAAGGATATCGGCGGATTACTTGTGATCACTGTGTTTTCACACAAAGATTTTTCGAAGACGATTTTGTTATCCTTCTTTTTTACGTGGACAATATGTTGATTATTGGACAAAACAGTGCTCAGATAAATAAGTTAAAGGAAAAACTTGGACAATCCTTTGTCGTGAAAGATCTCGGACGGGCAAAACAGATTATTGATGTTAGAATCATTTGCGATCGGGAGGCAGGAAGGCTTTGTTTGTCTCAAGAAAACTACATTGAGAAAATACTTCAACGATTCAACATGGATAAGTCCAAGCCTGTCAGTACTCCACTTGCAAACCATCACAGGCTGAGCAGTCGTCAGTGTCCATCCTCGAACAAAGAGAAGGCATACATGAGAGACGTTCCTTACTCCTCAACTGTCATTGAGAAAATACTTCAACAATTCAACATGGATAAGTCCAAGCTTGTCAGTACTCTACTTGCAAACCATCACAGGTTGAGCAGTCGCCAGTATCCATCCTCGAATAAAGAGAAGGCATACATGAGAGACGTTCCTTACTCCTCAACTGTAGAGAGCCTGATGTATGCCCTGGTATGCACAAGGCCGGACACAGTACATGGTGTTGGCACAGTCAGCCGGTCTAACCCAGGAAAGGAGTATTGGTCTGTGGTGAAGTGGATCATGAGATACATCCGATGAACTTTCAAGAGGTGCTTGTGTCTTAGAAGTGATAAGCCTCAGTTGGTGGGCTATTTGGATGCTAATATGGCCGGAACAGTCGCAAGTCCACTTTGGGATACTTAGTAAAATTTATTGGAGGTACAGTTTGCTGGCAGTCCAAGTGTAGAAATGTGTCACCCTCTCCACTATTAAAGCTAAGTATATTGCCGTGATAGAAGCTTGTAAAGAGATATTGTTGATAAAAAAGTTCATTCAGGAGCTGAGCCTCAAATAGGAAAAGTATATGGTACTTTGTGATAGTTAGAGTATCATTCATCTCTACAAGAACTTCTCATTCCATTCCAAATCGAAACATATTGATGTGAGATATCATTGGGTGAAAGACGTACTTGAAATCGGTCTACTGTCACTGGAAAAAGTTAACACTGAAGAAAACATGGCAGACATGATAACCATTACCAAAATGAAAAAATGAAGCATGCTGCAAGTTGACTTGGCCGATGAACTTAACTTCCTCACCGTCGTGAGGAAAAGTTTATTAGGAGTCACTCCCGTGTGGATGTCCTTGTGACCGGAGGATTTGGATGGAATATGTATGTGCTACTATGCTCAGGATAAGTAGAAGGAATTCCGGTCAATTATGTTGATTGGAACATTCTGGACAAGCAACAGTGACCGGTCAACGTATTGACCGATTGAGGTCATGAGCCGCACAACATTGCTAAAGGATCTCAGACAGACAACTTCGATGGTCAACAGGGTGTTGACCGACCAAAAAGAGAAGATGGTCAACAGGGTCGACCGACTGGATATAAAAGTTCTGAATGATTATCATGTCACAAAAGACGTACAGTTGACCAACCTAATTTGATAGTTGGAAAACATCTTTCTTGGGGCAACAACAAATCAGTCTTCGAGGGCATGTATGTGCCGCCTGCTATAGGACAGGGCGTGCGCGTACATACATGCAAACCCTAAAAATTATGCACCAACCACCAAATTGAGTTATGGTTGCTCATGTTGTTGGAAGGCGCATGCATATATATGTATATGCAGACTCACTACTAATTGTAAGAGAGATAAGTAAGAAAGCAGAGAGAAAATAGAAGAGAGGAAGTGTAAAAGAAAGAGAGCAGTGAGTGAAAACAAAATGTTGAAGCTCTTTGTTTACTTTTACTCTGTTCTTATTTTTTCGCCTCCTGTGGTTTGTGTAACAAATATCTTATACTTAGTGATTTTATAGTAGATTTGATGTCCCATGATTTTTCTCTCATTTCAGAAGGATTTTCCATGTAAAACACTTGGTATTCATTTCTCTTCACTGTGTGTGCGTGTATTGTTCTTGTTCCTTTGAGAGACGGCCGTCCATTCCGGCCAACATCTTTCTCCCTTTGAGGCGTCTTTCCGAGGACAACCGGGAGAGAGAGGAATCTACACAATTTACCCAAAATTGTTTGGATCTTTCATGGTTAGTTTGAATCACATTTGGTACACCTGCTGATTCAATTTAAACACTCAATAAAACAATTGTATAGCATGATAAAGTTTCCCTCGGTAAAAACGCATAGGAGGATCATAGACAGTATGAGCCAAAAGAAAAAAAAAAGATAATATGAGCGCTTTGGAATTAATATGCAACCTTTTATGAAATTGCTTAATCTTTTTATACACATTACCCAAACCAAACTTGTTTAAAGTACATTCCTTTGAGCTAAGGATTTTCTAGATATTTTCATTCTTCAACTCTTTTTTAATAGAAATTTATTTTTAAAAAAAAAAGGTCAGCCTAATTAGTTACCTTAAAAAATATGTTAAAAACAAGCCTGTAAGTACATCTTTCTAGTAAAATAAGAGTTTATATGTGCTGAAACAAGCCTATAAATATATCTTTCTAATAAAAGAAGAGTTTATATATGCTAAAACAAGCCTGTAGGTATATTTCTTTAGTAAAAGAGTTTACATGTGGATAAAAATTTATGATATTAGTCAAATCATTTGAAGTCTAAACTGAACCATCTTTATTTTAAAAGTAATTATCAGATTAAAGTAATGTGTATGTGTGTGAATTTTTCAATGTTTTTTTAAAGCAAGTTCTCCTTGCTCTTAGTCTTTCAATCCCCCCCCCCCCGGGGTTGTTATCATTTTAACCTTCTCATCAATGTCACAAACTTGTCTGGCGTGAATCTCATTTTACTTTGTATTTCTATTTCAAGGCTGAATATTCTGTACCAAGCTCATTAAATTTACAATGTAATTTTATTATTTTATTTTGGAAATCATCATAAGAAAGATCATCTTTTACCTCAAAATTTCCTTTGTCAAATCCCCCAATGCCTGGATTGGCAACTTCCTTCGCTGGATTCCTCATCTGTACACTGCTATCTGTGCTGTCACTGTGTCACTCACAAGTGGTCATCATGGCTGCATCTTTCAATTTTTGTCAAACTAGAGGGAGGCAGTTTTTGTTGTTGAGAAGAGGGCATTCTGGTCAAAAACTAGAGGCAGTTTTTGTCTTTATCATAGCTGTATCTGTCCAACCCAAAAATCTTTGAGGCTTCAAATTCACTAAGCAGGCCATGGTGAAACATGAAGATTAAAAGTCTTTCAACAACCATGGTTGTCACAGCTACCAAATTTGCCCCTTACAACCTCATAAAAATGGGGTATCACAACCCCATTATGACATGGAATAAAAATTAACTAAACTTTCAAAAAAACTGAAATACTAATTTATAATATAAGCACAGTCAAATTTCGCATAATATACTAATTTATAACAAAAAAATGAGCAGAAAGGGCAATGGTGTCTCTTGTTGTTTTTATTAAATATTCAAGTATACTCGGAATTATTTTTCCTGTTCATCCACTAGTTGCCATAAAGGAGAGAATGAATGACATTTTAAACAAAATCTCAAGCTGTCAAAAGAAATGTCTTTCCTTCTTAGAGTACATCTTATTTACAAGAGAAAAAAATGACAACTGAGGCCATCAGAGAATAAAAGATCAAGAATAGAAAAGTCATTACCAATTAACTAAGATGGAAGACTATGTCATATGAATTCAATATTCAAAGAGGATGGGAACCAAGTTTCCTTAAAAAGATAAGATCTAAAACGAAAGCATAACTAAAGTTTTAATGTGAATGGCCTATGAAGGAAAGAATCAGCATAAAGAATGAACAAAGCGTGAAGAATGAATGGACAGATTTAGCAACCCATGTTTGACTGAAGATTTTAAAGAACCAAGTGATGATGATTACAAGGCGAAATCAATTTAAGATAGACTGTCATTCTCTCTTCCATTCTGAAAATTCAAGACCACCAGGAACCGAGTGCATGGTTACTTTTCCAACCTAAAGCTAACCAAAATGCTTGTGAGCCCATTAAAGATGTTTAGTATTTCAAGCTCCCCTTGAACACCCTTGGTCTACACCACCTTGCTTCTTCCAAGTAGTTTACGCTTCAAACTAAAGGTAAGAATTTTGATCATCAAGATCCTTCTCATAAGTTAGCCATGAGCTCTCTCAAAGTGGCAAATTAATTCTCACTGCACCATTGAGAAATTTCTTCAAAGCCGCTGCTATTTTACACGTATAATGTAGTGATACATACCTAGTAATTATTAGATTAGATTTTATATGTTTTTAGACTGACCGGCTCGCACCTTCAATCCTCAAAAACAAAGGTGCTTTCACGTAATTTGTGTATTGTGATATATGACAACTTAAAATTAATTTAAAACAACCAAAGGGTCCAAAATAACCAAAGAATTCAAATGGCTAATATTACAAGCATTTCCAACATGAAACCGGACAAGTTGTTTAGCTTTTAATCAACAATTTTCACTTCCAATCAAGCATATCCAACAGCCATAAGACCTCCTCCTCAGAATTGGCAGCATCACAGAAATCCATTTCAATACCAAAAACCTCAATGACACCTTCATTTCCCTCCATAAACAACATTGAAATCCATGCCCTGATGGGTGATATGAAGGGGTAGATTGGAGAGAATTCAAGGTAATCAAATGCAAGGGCCCTGAAGGCTGTTCGATCTATGTAATCAAACATGGCTCTGTTAATCGTACAAGCAACCTTATTGGAATCCTTCCGTCCTACCAGTACCGAGACACTTACTGTCTGGCTAAGAGGAAAGATAAACCTTGGCTCTACAGGTAGGGTCATCTTGTATTCGGGACCCTCCAGGTGAAATCCAAGCATATCAGAAATTCCGGTTGGGGGAATCTTTATGCCTGTCTTGAGAATGGGCCCGGCCACAACTTCTGAAAATATCAGTTTTTCCTCTGTCCAAATATCTATGTAAAAGTCCAAGTGATCAAAGGACAATCTCGGAGGTGGAAGATTTCGGCATTGTCTACGTTTGCATAATGTCCGAAAAAGTTTGTGGAAGGTCGTAGTAGGAGGCGGAGCCCTCTTACAGATTGAAGGCCATCTCTTGGCACATAGGCTTTTCCAAAGGTAATCATCTTGAGCAACATCTCTCCACTGCTTACACACCAACATACAAGAAGCAAGATCTCTACCCTCGAGGAGGGGAAAAACAGCCTTCAAAACTACTTCACAAGTCATTTTTCCATGCCAATAAGAGTTTTAGAACTGGTCTAGAATTGGGGAGAAGTGAACTCCGACGAACATATTCACGTCTGCAGAGATACAAGGAAGCTAATGTTAGAAACTTTCTTGGTCAATAATAGAGGACTGTTGCATAACAGATTGAAGTAACGCAGAGTCCCGATGCAGGAAAAATACAACCAGAGTATTAGTCAAATTAAGGAGTGACTAGACAACAATATCACTGATTTGCTGAAGATTTATGTACCACAAGTAGAAGATTCTGTGAAAGTAGGCAGCAGCATCCAATCTTACTAAACATGAACTCAAAATTAGGAAAAGTATGAAGGCATACAATGGTCCAAGAGAAATTTTCCCATGTGAAATGGAACCACAACACCCCCCCCCNATCAACTACTGAAATAAGGCATACCAATGAACCGAGATAAAGGGAGAATCTCATCAATTCAATCATGAATCACACAGAAAAGATTATCTTAACAGAAAAATTAGATTGATAAAATAATAATAACAGATAATTATAGAAAGTACTAATCGCAATACTGAAATCGGAGAAAGACCCATACAACAAACGTAATATTACCTGAATCACAAGCATCCACGGCCAGCGGTAGGAAATGCGCAGAGAGAGAGAGAGGGGGGGTCGTTGGATCAGAGCCAGGGTAGAAGAATCAAAGACTGGAAACGATTGAGAGAGGGAGAGAGGAGATGACAGTAAGGATTTTGTCGTTTGACCAGAACGGGGACTACAATTCTTCAAAAGAAAAAAAAAAAAAAATTGGGGAGGCAAATGGGAATAGAAGAAAGTTGGGGGCGGTTGTGAGTTGGTTTTTCTGCCTAGTTAGAATAAATAAATATTTTTGTGTATCATTTGCATATCTATTTTGACGGGTCCAGTAAACCCCGAGTCGACTCGGAATCAAGCCTATAAGTAAAGAACATCTTGAAAGCCACAATCCAATAAAAACTCCTTCGATTCCAAAGCCTCAAGAAAAAGAAGCACGGTGGGATACTCCCTTAACCTGACACCCAACAAACACCGAGGCGAACCCGGGAAGTATGACCTCGTACCGTTCAACAATAAATTGACAATTAAAGCTAATCTACGAAAGCCTTTCTTGCACAACCGCCGACACATTGACAATGCAATGTGCGCGGAACTTGTTATAACGCAACCACGACAACTGCCCTAACAGGTCAACAAATATTCTCAAAATATTACCTCTGATTACGCATCACTCCAAGATGGCAGTTACAACTCAACAAATCTCTCCGAAAGTCAATTGCCATGCAGCGACCTCAAGTATCGTCCTGAAAAGGAAAAGAATGTTCCCCGATGGCCACAGTTACTATATATACCTCACACACGGTCACAGAAATAGCTCAATAGATCTACCGAGGTAACTGAAATTAGCTGCAGAGGTTACACTGACCATAATTCTATAATACCCCTTTACCCCTATAGGAAAAAGGACCGAACAATTTACTCCCAAGCACTCCTGAATGATTGAAGAGCTTTCTCTCTATCTCAAAGCCACTCCCCTGCCAAGCATACCCATCGAAACCAAATCATCCATCTCTAAGATGCTCCCCAACTAAGCCTACTGTCAGAACTCAATCATCCATCTCGAAACTGCTTCTTAATTTACTGCACCACCAGAACTCAATCATCCATCTCACAGTCGCTCCCCAAACGAGCGTACTCATCGGAATTCAATCCTCCGTCTCTAAATTACTCTCGAACCGAGCGCACTCACCGGAGATCAACTCCCCATGAATACTCAATCCCCTGGACATATCTAAATACAAAATGATCCCCAAATGATTATATAGTCACGGTAATAGTAGAAATAAATTGAACAGAATATGTTAAGAGTTCTCTTTATTATTGTCATATTTGATTTCAGATTTAGTTATCATATAATAAGTTATGAATTCTTATCATTCACATTGTAAGAAGCATTATTAGCACTTCATCCTTTATTTCGATACTAGTTGCAGCATGATTGTTAAATTGAATTGCAGTGAAGTTGGTGAATCAATCCATAGAATAGAATTTAAAATCGAGCTACCCAATTGAGCAAGAGTGTTGTGAACCAATTCCATCGAATCTCCATGAAAGAATTTCTTCAAATGCCTCATCAAGATGAGGGTTTCATTCTCATTCAAAATTCTAGGTATTGTGCTTGAGGCTCCCACGAAAGTGGCAGTATTATATCCTCATACAGAGGCTATGGGTTCTGCACCTGCTTTAACTGCTCCAAAAACTTTCATCTAAAGTCTACATCAGAATATTGGTACAAATGTCGGTGCAGAATAACGTATGAAGGGTGCTATATCGACTTTGGGACCAACTAGTCCTATTAGAGCCTTCAAAGCTGATCTCCTCTGATCTCGGCATTCCTCTTCTTATTCTGACTTGATCCTTTTAGTCGACTTTCTCCAACTGACGGGCCTTGTTAGCTTTGTCGGCAGCTATGTGAGACTTGGACATATGCCTTCAGATGTGTACCACCATTGGATCAATGTCTTGAAAAAAACAATAAACTACACCGTGTATTAAAGGAGTAACTCCAATTTTCACATCAGATTGGTTAGAATATCTTACAACAAATGTCATCTCTGAATTCGTTAGTAAGGTTTGCATCCTCGTGAACCTTAACACTGAGACAGGCTGGGTAAGCCTTGGGTTTTTCATTGAACACTTACAAGACGAAAGTCGAATGCTAAGGGTGTTTCTTTTCTCCTGGCTAAAAACAACTTGAACAACCTGCGAAAGGCCACTGGAAGATCTCGTTACTAACGTAAGCCCTAGCTAAATGGGCTATGGCGTCCCCTTTGTGACAGTCAATTTTTTTCTTATTCTCTCATATATATCCACGGAAGAGGCAATTCTCCATTCGAACTAGTGATTTGACAAAATCCCCGAAAAAATAAAAAATAAAAGAAAGAGATTTCTAGAAATAGCCTATATATTATGTAATAGAAGACTATAGTATATGCTTATTAAGAAGTCAACCAAAAGCTGAATGTCTAAATTTAGAGGGCACGAGGGAGAATTCTTTGATTTTTGTTGGTGAAGATTTCAAAAAAATAAAAAATATTGCAAAAGCTTAGATGAAGGACTTTACAATTCCATTTGATGCAAAGTAGAGTGACTAGTATGAATTCAGAAACCAAAATGTATTAAGATTTTAAGTTTCATGAATCCTGTGCACTTGCAGGCACAATGGAACTTGAAAAATCAATCAAAAGTGAATATCCCATTCTAGGTCCTCAATAGGCCTAGCTTAGCAATCAGCCACCCTCCCTCAGTTGGGGAGGTGATTGGTTCAAGCCCAGATTATGCTTCAACCACTTCCCCAACCCCTTATAGAACACAGAAATTGCCCAGAAATTTTTTTTTTTTTTTTTAAATCATTCTTGTGAATCCAAATGATGCCAAGTTGGATAACACCTAAAGAAAATAACACAAACATATTATTCATTCATACATAGGGAAGCTTATGATCTTGCAGGCATAATAAAGCATTACAGTCAATGCGTCATCCATCCATCATCTTGTCACCAAAATGCCAGCTCACTGTATGCAGATTTAATAATCAATGAATGTGTGCATAATACTACACCAATAAATTGTGATGCCTGTGTTACACTGATAAATCTCAGAACAAAAGGAGAGGATGAAGTAAAAAAAGAAATCAAGCATTTTTTTTAGAAAAAGGAAATTGGGAAAGTACATTGGAAGCATATCGACTTACTCATCAAACAGAATATAATTAAGTGAACTGATTAAAGAAGCCCAATTTATTGGAAGACAAGACATTACACACATAGGTATATCCATTGCCACATCACTTCACCACAACATCACCTGTAGTATTCTTATGTTGCTGCAACAAAAAGCTTTACAACCATCGTAACTGACAACCAATTTACAACATGAAGAAAATCATATATTAAATGCTCATGGGCTCTAGCAAAATCAAACCAATTCATTAGATCAAAAACGACTAAAAACCCTGCAAATCTATCATCACTTATTGATGAAAGCAAAGCCAAACATCCTCAACATATTATAAAATGTGCGCCAATACACTAAATCAACAAAAAGGTACAGATTCATTTGTTGAAGAAAAAATAATGCAAAAAATGATAATTGTTATCTGATACCGTTACAAACTGCAACAAAATAGCAATCAACATGGCTCATCGTAATAAATAAATCCACAAATTTGCATGTTCTGAAAGAGAGAGAAATCGAGAAACTTTACCAGAAAAATATATTATCTTTATAAGGAA
>JAODPA010079444.1:0-27165 GCA_025585075.1 Nepenthes mirabilis | reverse complement strand
GAATTAAATCTATTAAGAATTGATATCAATTCTGCTAATTTCTACCATTTTCTGATTTATTATTAGTTTTTAGTTTTTATAGATTTTATTTTCTTCTTCTTTTCCTCGTCTTCTCTTCTTCATCAACCCTAAATTTGACCAGTTGACTAGTATTTGCGCGGTTTGCACTCCTCCCTGTCAGTTGAATCTGCTGTACACAAGGAGAACAGAGACGAAAGCCATGATCTGTCGATAGATGACCCTCACGATCTGTCGATAGATGGCCCTTCTCTTAAGACCAATCTCTTCATTCCCCCTAAAAATCTCATCAAAATCCCCAAAACGTTTTCCTACAAATATGAATAATTACAGCAGCGGCACCAGTAGAAGTAGTTCTGCGGGTCACTCTGATGCCAGGAATGGGGCGAGAAAGCTTCCAGTGCTGTTATTTGATGTGATGGATACCATTGTTCGGGATCCTTTCTACGAGGACATCCCTGCTTTCTTCGGGTACCATTCTACACTCCCATTCGGGATAAGAAATTTTGAATTATTGTGTCTGTTTGATCAGAGAAGAAAACCAGCTAATAATCTCTGTCAGGGTTCTCATAATCTGGTGGCCTTGTTTTATGTGTTTGCATCTAATGTGATCGGATTCGGTGAACCTGTATAACAGTTAAGTGATGTCTGATTTGGATGCATAACATCCCGCAAATTTGGCGTCGTTATCCAAACATGACGAACGAGATTCATATGGGGCTTGTAATGGCTGAGAGGAAAAGATAAATAGAAATTCTAGTCTAGTTTCTAATCAATTTAGAATGTCTTAATATAAATCTGTAAACCTCTATAGGATCTGGTGGAGAGAACGGAAAATATTTTTTCCTCGCGTGATTTACTTGAATTGTCGTCTTATGGTGGTGTTCTTTGTTTGTCCTTTGCCGATTCCGTTGAACATGTGTTTGGTGGGATATAATATAGTGCAATCAAATGATGAAAACATTATAGAAAGACCGCATTTTCTATTGTTCTTTACATTATATTACATCCCTCCAACCGAGGGAATGGCGGGGAAGAAAATTTGATGTTTTATTAGGAATTTGGCAGAAACTTTGGGATCAAAGATTTTAGGACTAATCGGACAGATTGCAATGCCCGAAGGGTATGGTAAGAGATCAAGCATCAAATGTCATGCAATGCCAACATTTTTTTTCCCTAATTTGTGTAAATGTATTGGTGCCTGCTGTTTCTATGGTTCGTTTGTCCTTATACTTGTGAGGTTTCGATTTCCTTTTCAAGTTACACCTTTTGAATTTCCTGTTTTATGTTCTATTTCAAGATATGCCTATGTGTGGTCATTGCACTTCTTGTGCAGCATGTCTTTGAAGGAATTGATGGAATGCAAGCATCCAACTGCCTGGAGTGAGTTTGAAAAGGGTTTGATTAATGAGGTATGCTTGGATGTCACTCTGAAAAGTAACAAATTTTTCTAGCATACTAAAACGTATCATTGGATAACTTGATGGCCATCTGGACTATCGTTTGTACCCCTTGTTATCATATAAATACACGCACACACACACACATATGCATGAATATATAAAATCATAAGAAGAGAGTGTTGAAGCAATTCTTACTCGGTCAATCCCTCCCATCAGAGAGTTGATTTTAAAATTGTCAATCTCTGACACCTGCTAAACCAAGCATTCCTTGTTAAAAAGTATGATTTATTTTCTCTGTCCTTTTGGAGAATTGAGAAGTACAGTTAATAGAGCATTCCTCTGTCCCTTTAAAAAACATGACAAACTCAAAATAAGATATGAAATTTGGATATGCCCCTCCAATCCTATTCAATTTTAAGAATCATTACTGTGGAAGCCTCATTTATCAATGCTCATAATAATGGTTTTGATGGTATGCTCGTATCCTGCAACATCTTTTATTGACCAGTAAAGCTCTGTGCACACTGCACAATCATCCAAATGTATATACTATATTGATGCAAGAAGTAGCCTTTGATGCCTTTCCACCTATGGCTGGATTTGACCTTATAAACAACAGCCTCATTTTGTGTAGCTTCCTCATTACCACCATCCCGCCCTCTCCACACCCCCCCCCCCCCCCCAAAAAANCTCCACACCCCCCCCCCTCCCCCAAAAAAAAAACGTAGAACAAAAGCTGTTGCAAGTTTTCAAATGTTTGTGGAAAGAAGTATAGATTGCTTTGTGTTCTTTGCTTGGAGTCAAGGGATGATTTTATGATTTTAGGGCCTTTGTTTCTGTTCGAGTAGTTATATTTTCCATCGCAGGGTGAATTAGTTAGAAAGTTCTTTAAAGATGGAAGACCATTTGATTTGAAAGGTGTCCGGCCAATTTCTCAACACAGGCTCTTCCAAGACAATTTTTAGTTTAGGAGATACTTCTTATCTTCCCCACACAAGGTTTATGATGAAATAACGTCAGATGAAAACAGATGCAACGGAACTAACGTAATAATTGTGTATTAAAATGGTTTGTGACGTTGGAACCTGTTAAGAATACTGGTACCAAGATTTTTCCTAGGGACGGTGTTGTTGGCTCTCACTTTTTGATCTGATGTTTAAATACTCTAATTTGTGGGTCCCATGGTGAGTGAATTATAGTGCTTGGTTGTAGAGAGTGTGTTAGTGATAGTATTTCTAGGGTGAGCGTTGCTAGTATTGCTCACATGTTAATGGAAATTGAAAGTTGTTTATGAGGAAACTGGATGCTAGGAGCGTGTATCTATCTCAAGTGAAATTGAATTTTGTTTAGAATGTTTCTGTAATTTCAGATTTTGGATGGTGGGCTTACATGTGAACAAACAAAGCACTAAATAGTTTGAAAGTTTTGCTGCAGTAATGAACTGAATGGGATGCCAAACCACCAGAATGGCTATGGCAAAGCCTGCCTTTACACTCCAGATAAAGCTTATACTATTCCACTCACAAAAATGAGAAATTCAAGAGATAAGAAAGCAATAGAACTACTACTAGTTGTGTGTACAAGTGCTCTATGGTTGGGAACTATTTATCAGCCATATCCACAATGCTTTTGAATTTGTTAATAGCAGTAACCTAGTTATCTAATTCCTAGCCCTGATGCGGACAACTACCTTGGAAGTGTGTGGAAATTTGTTTTGCAGTAACAACCCTTTGTGTGTAGTAAACTTTATACTTGGTCGCTTGAACTGTATTCATAGTGGTACCATGAATCCGGTAACTCTTCACATGCAAAAGTAGAACTATTGCGACCTGGCCCAGCCCCTTATAAACAAAGACGTTGGGCCTTCCAAATCCTGTGACGCTAAATCTAAAATCAAACATCGACAACATAAAACATGAACAATTATCATGATAAATCATCAAAAACACTAAGGTAAAACCATATTCAACATAAAAATACTCCAATAGGGACACAGCCACTCAAAACCTCATAACCATAACACATGAATGAAATACTCAAACTACAGTAATAAAATCCTCTAAGACTTTGGCATTCTCAACTTGCTGTCAATATCTGCTGAACAATAACCCACACCTGCGCTAATATGTAATCAAAAAAAGGTAAGGAGTGAGCCAAATGCTCATTAAGTAACAATATCCATTTAAGGAACAATAGCAATAATAATATCAGGGTTAATCAATGTCAAAGGCTATGAAAGTCGTAAATGACAATTAGTAATAGTCAACAATAATAATAACACCCAAGAACTCCACTACTCAAGTCTTAGTCATGACAGAGATATATGACTTAGTATATTACAATAGTTCATTAATAAGTGGATTCCACCACATTTAAATATCATCAATAACATGGTTTCTTAGAATCCATCATAAAAGTGGTCTCATCTAGCATCAAGATAAATAAGAATCTTATTGGTTCTATTTTACTACTGTGCACCAAAGACTAATGTATTTACACCCTAATTGTCTGGGTAAGTCCCATGAGATCCCGACATTCACCGTTTGACATGCAACCACCCCTATTCATTAGAGACTTCCTCCCAAAATGTAGTGCTGTGAAAATCCCTAGTACTTGTGCCATCGCTTTTGTTCAAACCCAATATCGCTCACAATGATACCCTAACAACATACTCTATGATGGTCATAAGGTTATAAATATTCCTCTACAAATACAATGGACCTCATATATTCTGATATAGAATAGGTATCAGAGAAGTATAGACTATATTAGGGTGATATAAACTCCCACTTACCTGCACATCTTAAAGTCTTTATACACCCTCTTTTATTCGGACATAGAATACTAATAAAAATAATCTCACACAATCAAAGGCAATGCCAAGAAATTCACAGAAGGAAAGAATAGAGGAATCTATTCAAGTACCTAAGTGCCCATTGTGGTCACCTCTTATTAGAGCCTATCAAAGTCCTTTAAACTCATTATAACTTTGGTATTGCCCTCCTACGGCTCAAAATATGATTTAACCCACACTATCAAAATTGTCGCACCAACATTTGAATGGTGTCTCAAACAGCACCCAAACGCCTAACACTGCTTCTCATGAAAACAATGCTAAGCTCATCCGTACCTTTATATATGCCACTAAGGCTTTATAATGGCACAATACAATGCTACTTATCCTTAAACACATTGGAATCCTTATGGGTTCTAAAACCCTAAAAAACTATGTGGGCGTCCGGATGTCTTCTCTAAACGCTGAACACTAACCTCCATTGTCACAAAACTTAATCTCACATAAGTTGGTAATCACCCAATTGAGGCCTCCTGACAATGTAATTGAATTACATAGATTCAAGACTCACCTCAAAAGATGCATAGGCTTTTGAACGCAGCACTCAAAAGCTAGGCTCAAGATCTCTACTTTAAGCATGAAAACATGTGTAAATAAGAGCAAAACTCACATATTAGTCTACTTTATCAATTATTAGAACTATAACATAACATATGGTCAGAATATTACAGTTTTACTATGGTATATAAAGCATATAGTATGAATACATACATAACTCTGCCCCGCATTCGACCGGTAGTTAAACGTAGAAAAACTTAGCTTTAACGTTCGAACGCCGATTTGAATAACACTTAAAACACTGCTATAAAATTAATTTAGGAGCAATATGTCCAACTCGGCTCTGGATTATTTGGGTTTTTAATTATCTATAGATCATTATTGTTGATGTCATTGTATACTAGCTCGTGCCGGGGTGGCACAATGATAGATACTTTCGTGCTTGAGGTGGCTCATAACTGTTCACTTGTGATGGATCGTGCACATACTTGTCATCAATACATGGGGACAATCATGCACTCCCGATAAGGATAGTGGTAGCGCTAGCTTGTAAGCCACCTCGCGAACTCTCTTTAGGATCTCAAATGGTCTGATAAAATGTGAGATAAACTTTGCAATCATTCTGAACCTCATGATGCCCTTCCTAGGTGAAACCATTAGGAATAGTACATCTTCGACGTTGAATTACAGGTCACAGCTCCTCCAATTGGTGTGGCTTTTTAGTTTTTTCTAGGCTGCTGGTAGATGTTTGCGTATCAAACTGATTTTCTCTATGGTCTCCTAGACAATATCAGGTCCCATATCCTCTAATCTCCGGCCTTCCATCTAATAGGTGAATGACATTGTCTCCCGTACAACGCCTCGCCATCCTTATACTTGCCTAGAAATTTGTTGTTATAAGCAAATATCGCCAAAGGCAAGAAAGTATCCCAACTATCTCCCAAGTCAAGCATCGATAACCTCAATATATCCTCTAGAATCTGAATGATTTTCTCAGATTGCTTGTTGGTCTGTAGATGGAATGTAGTGTTGAACTTCAAATGATTCCAACTCCTAATGTAAGCTCCTCTAAAACCTTGACAAGAACGGCGGATCACAATCCGATACAATGGACATAAAAATCCTATGGAGCCATATAATCTCCTGATTTATGGTCTAGTTGGCTTATCCAATGAGTATGTGATCGTTATGGTACAATCACCCAAATCATATGGCCTCAAGCTATCCTTGGTAGTCTCACCATAAAGTCCGTCATGATGTGGTCCCACTTTCAATTGGGTATCGGCATGGAACGAAGCTTCTCTATTAGTCATTGATGCTCCGTCTTTACCTGTTGGCATGTTAGGCACTTAGGCACAAAGTTTGTAGTGTCCTTCTTTACTCTGCTCTACCAGAATACATTCTTCAGGTCTTGGTACATCTTCATGCTTCCTGGATGAATTGTATACCTATCATAGATCTCTCTCCGTATCTCTCCCACACCCAGAACACAAAATTTGTCACTAAATCTGAGTATGTCATCATCCCCAAGATGAAAATCCACTTGAGACTTACCGGATAGGTCTCCCAATCATCAAGTGAGAGACTAATACTTACAGGCACGAAACTTAATGTCACATAAGTTGTTAATCACTGTACTCGGGCTTCCTAATAATATAGTATCATGCCATACATCAAAAAGACGACTTGGAATCCAACAGATTCAAGAATCTCCTCAAGGGATTGCTTGGGTGTTCAAACGAGGCACTCAAATGCAAGGTTCAAGATTTCTACTTTAAGCATGAAGACATGCAAAAACAAGGGCATGACTTACACATTGGTCTACTCTATCAATTATTAAGACTATAACATAACATATCATTAGAATGTCATGGTTCTAGTATTTTATATGAAGCATGCAACTCGAATACATGTATAACTCTGCCTAGCATTCGAATGGTGTTTAAATGCTAAGCTTGAACATCACTCAAACACCGCTATAAAACTTGAATAATTAGCATAAAAAACTAATCCAACACGCATAAATAAACTCCTACATATTCTACGATTCCTCATAAATAAACGGGAATAAACTACATGAAAAGGATTTTAAGAATAATCAAGAAGAAAGTTTGCAAGAAGTTCATAGATACTTGCAAGAGAATCGTAAGTTACTTGCCTCAAGAGCTTTCCCTGCCCCTTTCTCTTCTTGGTTCTCCTCCTTAAACTCCAACGACAGCCTCTTCAAAGTTTTCTTCTAACTCTCCTCTCAACACGCACGATTTATAAATAATGGGAGGGGAAAGCCTAGGGTTTGAAGAAAAGATTAGGGCAGCAGTAGGGTTTGAATTTTCCTCCAAACAATCAAATTCAAAATCAGAATATGACAACCCAAAATCAGTTTTCAAGCTCCTCAAAATTGGCCAAGAATTTTCTCCTAACTTAAATCAGGTTGGCTATGGTTTTTAAATTTTCCTTTCCCCTTCCAATTTCTAGTTAGTTAAATCCTTATTGTATTGCCTCAAAACTAAATTATGCTTGCCTAATCTGCCCAAATAGCCAAGAGAACGAGGGGAATTAACAAGCCAAAGCTTTACAAAATATTACAAGATATGAGGGCTACTGTTTTGAGTTGTTGCCACTTTGTTGGATCCATAAATTAAACATCACACTTTCCTTACATCTTCCAATCAGCCGAGATATGGGACCCACATGCTAATATTAATTTTATTTTTCTCTTTGAAATCATGGTGGATCTTATCTCCAAATGGGTCTTACCAATTTACGAGTAAATCAGCCCTCCAAAATAAATAAATCAAGCCCAACAATCGAAGCCTAATTCAGTGACCCACAAATTTCTAAGCCCAATAGGCCCAATTATAAATTTATCACTCCAATAAATATTTTTAGCAATTTAATTACCTTAGAAATTAATCAATTAAATATTACTAAATCATGTATCCAAATAATCCAATTGAAATATCATCGATGTTACAAAAACTGCCGTTAGATTCTTGCTTTTTTTAATATCTAGGATGGTGGTGATCTCTTGGTGGTGTTGAGAACCTTTTTGGAATCTAGAAGGGATGGTTGATATCATAATTTCATGTTGAAGGCAAGTACAAAAATATCCGCTAGTAGTTTCACATAGTTATTTATGCCTATTACTGCCTATACCACAGCCTTAAATTGTAAACTTGACTTTCCATGTGATGTTGATGCTACAATGCTGGTCTAGTGCCTGAGGCTTTGTGTAATACGGGCTTTGGGGAGGGTGAGATGTGCATGGCCTTACCCCTTGCATTGCATTGCTGATGCTGACACAATTAGTTGTTTATATATATATATATATATATTGTGGTCACAATATTGTGATGATTGCTTGATGTTAGCTGATAAGGGGATTTATTTAATGAAACTAGATGTAAGCCTGGTTGTGTTTGTCATGGTAGTTGCCTTTTCTTTCATATTTATTTATTATCCAAACTGGTTGGAAGTCACGATTTAGTGACTGATGCTTCTTTTGGACTTTATTTCATTTTTACAAGTCCTCAGTGTAATTGGTATTAATAGTACCTCCTCATCTGATATACCCCTATTTCCACAAAATAAAAGTTGGTGGGCTCTAGTAAATGTGCCTCTTATGTACACCATAGTGACTGTATGCAATTTGTCCTCGTTCCTAGTTCATTAAATAATTGATATGTGCATTTGTTTTCATAGGCCTCAAGCTTTGCATGGAAAGAGGATATTTCTACGTATATGGTGTGGAAAGATTACTCCATGCATTAAAACAAAACAACTATGAAATACATGCTTTCAAGAATTATCCTGGTATGTTGCTTTCATGTTGTTGAAGGATTTCTTTAGCAATAGTGAAATGCATGCTGTGTTGCTGTCACAAATTTTGCCTTTTTGGTATTGATACAAAATATTTCTAATGCAATGTATTTGATCTGTGTGCTTGTGAATTAGATTCTAGTCATTTTCATTAATACTATTACAAGTACGAATTGATTGAGGACAAGTTGAAACTCTCAGCCTACTTATCCTGGACATTTTGTTCATGTGTAACTAGTATATTTCACAAATGCTCTCACAATATCGTCGTATCATCCATGAGAGCTCAAGATCTAACGAACTAGATGATCAGAGATTTGTTTCTTGTTAGTCAAGGACTGTGAATAGATCCCCATATCAATTATCTTTCATATGTTACTTAAGACACAAATTATGCTGTAAATGATACATGAAATAAAGAACTCTTGGATGTTATTGTTGTTTTTCTGCTCTTCTCTTTATCACACAGGAAAGCGTAAGCTTGAACTTGATTTTTATGCTGAAGTCTTGCAAGACCTTGACATTGCGCCAGCAAGTTGTTTCTTTGTAGACGGCAGGTTGTCATTATTTCTGATTTATCTGATGATGTAGCTTGATGCTGCAACTTATGCAAGTTTTCTCCTCTTTGAATCATATATTAATAGACTACTCTTTGTAGAAGTTATCCCAAGACAGAAACAAAATTTGGCATGGGGAAAGCATGTTTTGATTGTACATTGACTTGACCACAGTTGATATGGTTCAAGTTCTAAATGCACAAAATTGTTTGGGCTGGAACCTGATGATATGAAATGGCTTCCCTCTTTGTGTCATTACGGAGGGAAGGGAAAAGGAGAGAATTTTGCTTACTTGGTCAACATGGATTTGTTGTATGATGGTTTTTTGGTACTTGACAAGATGAAAAATGTTGAAGCGGCAAGGGATGCTGGCATAGTTGGCATACATTTTAAAAATGCAGAATTATTGCGTCAGGATCTCTCTTTGCTGGGGCTTGATTTTTCATTCAATGAAATGGAGAAAAAATAGCATACAAAGATACGGTTCAAGTAATATCTAAATGGCATTAATAATTTGTTATAGGTAATTTGAGTTATCTTTCTTAAGACTATGAATTATTAATATTTCTTTATGAATTGATTTTACAAATATATTTGTATGGTATTAATGATTTTTTATGGTTGTGTGGCCGCCGAATCATTGGAGAAGTTGCTGACATTTGCTTGATTGGTCTTTATATTAGAAAATAAATATTGTTTCCTGTTTGTGCCTGTATCATCCAACAAATGTGACTAGAACTAATGATTGTTTTAGCAGTTGCTACAATTGATACTTTTTTCAAATTAATTCACTTCTTTAACCAATTTCTTTGTTGACAGGAAATCATAATCCCTGCAAGTAGGCCTCAACCAAGCTAACACAGCTGTGACTTGCAGTCTACAAGTATAAGAATAACTATTACAACTATGGTCAGTCTCTATCCTTAGAAATTTTTTGTATATAATGTCTATCTTTTTCCTTTCTTAGATATTTTGTAGCCCTATTATTCATTGTAACACACGACACACATATTTCAGTTACATAATTGATATTGTTTAAGAATCATGTACCTATAAGTAAAATATCTCTAGATTCTTGTTGGGAATTGTTGTCAAATTATTGTTTCAACAGATATTAAATTCTTCTGGAAGAAATTGGCTGCTCTTGTTTATTTTTTTAAATTCTTGTATTCTTGCATAGAACTCCTGTGTGTTGAACTTGGAATGTGCTTTGAACAGTTAGAATTATGCATCTTGTGTGCATTGAACATAATTTGTGCGGAATACTTCTGGAGACTCTTTTGGCCATGGCTTGCTTATTGATCAACTGTATTAAGGACCAATAAGAAAATCCAAAATTATTTAATCTTGAAAACTTTTAGACTAGTTCACATCAGTACTTTACAAGCTTGAAACCTCTTTTCCCTGACAAAAGAAAATACCATCCAAATGGCACGTGCTACTGAGAGAGGCAATGCAAAGAAACAATGATTTTTTCAGAATCATATGTAAAGAAGATTGATGACGTCACCCTTCCACCTGGGGAAGGCATATGACAACTAAATCCAAAAAGTTAGAGGAAAGGGTTAATCGATATGGCTTTTTGGTACATGTATTTGGCTTTTAATAGGTGAGGACTCGATCATTTCTTTGGGTGCTTGTGTTTGGCTTTTGGGTGCCTGGTTAAATTTTCCTTTACTTTTTCGTTGGACTTAATTTTTGACGGTTTGAATAGCCTATTCTTGGGTAGTTAGTTGTATTCTGTATCTTTGGTGCTTTTTTAGTACCTTTTCTATGGAGTTTTTTTATCTTTTACTAAAAAGAGAGAAGTCATTTTTGTAGGGAAAAAAACCTTTATCATATTTGCAACAATACCTCAATAACTGCATTTTTTTTATGATGCTATGAGATATCTCTTCCTTGACAAGAAAGAAATCACCCACCCATTCTAATGGTATATGGCTCCTTGAATAATCATCTTTTGCATTCTGTTTGTACATATACCAATGCTATGGGCATTTGCCTTTAGCTTCGCAGAACAAGGATCTTTGAGAACCATGTATGCAGAAGATTGATCTCCTTCCTTCCCTCTGTGGGTGAAAAGATCTGTGAGGACAAGAGGCATCAACCATTACAATTGATGAGTAGTATGCACGTTTTGGTGCCCTAATTTTGATTACAAATTTCAAGGCAGCAGAAGCATCACCAAAAGATGGAGAGAAGGGTGATATTTTCGACTTTTGGGTGCTTGTGTTTGGATTTTGATAGGTAAGAAGCCGTTTTTGTTGGATTAGGAGAACGCACTAACTTGGTGCCAACATTTATTTCATTGCTGTTTCAAATACTTTTTTTTTTTAGGCATTTTGGTTGGTTCAGCTTTGTAGTAGAGCAACAAATAAAAAGTTGGCTGATTGGTGCGTAAGCTTGATGGGGAAGCTAGAGCCTTATCTAAGTATAAACTTGTAGATAATATACAATTGGTCAACCACTCATGAAGCTACCACAAGTCAACTTGTGGTGAGTATAAACGGGCTATGCAGGTTGTTCTTGCAAAGAATTCCAGTACAGGTGTCCTTGTAGGTAACAGTATTGGGCGAACTTGAAGGTTAGTTGTTGATATTTTCCTTTTAAATAGATATTCATTAGCATAATAGTAAGTATTATTACCATAATAAACTACAGGCAATGCTAGTGCTGATTTTAGATAAGCACAATTTATTAATTTTTTTATTTTAAATATTTACAGTTAATTTGGTACGCTGGCATGCAAGGAACAGAGAAAAGGCTTGAAGTTTAATTCACGCTCTGATGTGTACTTTGTAGATAGTTTGTTATCATGTATGATATTTGGAACACAAACTTCCTCTATTTGCTCCTTTTACTATCTTTGGGATGAATGGACTTTATATTAGAGAGTGAGAATAAACAAGATGGAGAATCTTCTACCACCATTGGCTAATTACAGAATGTCTTCTGGGTGTTGATCATGCTTCTGGGTGCTTATGAAAATTCATTCACATAAAAATGGTAATCTTTTATTTATTTATTTATTTTTATTTTTATCAATACGTATAAAGTATGTCCATTGTTAAGAGTACCTTTAGGTCCCCATGTAACTCTTGTTGGGGTCACTCCCGAGTGGTTGTAGTCCGTGGACTCCATTGGAAGAATGGACGAGGACTTTGATTGAAGCGTCATGTCTGAGAGGACTTGTGGACGAAGGATTCCTTTGAAGCGTCATATCCAAGCGGTTGTTGAGGACGAGGACGAGGAGTCTAGAATTGTAGACGTTGACTCTATCAACGTAGGCTTGCAGGTGGCCATTTTTTGCAGGTGGGTTAGTCACCCACTCTGATTGGATGTTACAGCGGCTGCAACTTCCCGATGACAGGCCTGCCATCTGACACGGCAGGCATGCGCCTGCCATGGCAGGGCTAGGGCGTAGGTCTGAAGACCTACGTCCAGTAGGGTGGGCGGACACGCCACCTCTTTTGTGTATATATACAGGAGCTTGTTGCCCTTGCGTGTGTGCTAGAGTTGGGACATTTGAGTTCTAAGAGCCTTGAGAGAGCTGTGGGCAAGTTTTGTTGTAAAGATAGAGTGAGATACACTTTAAGAGAGGAAGGTTGTACACTTGAGATTGTTTTCTTTCGTTAGAGTTTGAGTAGCCAGCACTTGTAAACAATTCTCTTATAGTACATTTCTTTGTGGTTTTTTCCTTGGTTTGAGAAGGGTTTTCCACGTTAAAACTTGTGTGTTCTCTTTTGTTCTCTATCATTACTTTTCTTGCCGTCCGAGAGCTCTGCTCTGTGTGCTGTCCGAGAACTTTGTCCGCTCGGTTACCGTATCTTCCGCGCTTTTTGTTCCAACAAGTGGTATCAGAGACATAGATTCTTTGTACGGTGATCTTGTTGTCGGCCGGTATGGAGTACGGAAGTAAAATGCCTTACTTGAACGGATCTAACTATGACAGTTGGCAAAGCAAAATGTCTGACTTGCTATATGTGAAGTCCATGCATAACCCGGTTTTTGCCACAGAAAAGCCGGCGGGAAAAACGGACGAGGCATGGACGCTGGAACACAAGCAAGTGTGCGGCTTTATACGGCAGTTCGTTGATGACAACGTGCACAACCACGTTCGCAGAGAAACGAATGCCAAGACGCTTTGGGAAAAGCTGGAGAAGCTTTTTGCTTCTAAGTCTGGGAACAACAAAATTTATCACTTGATGAGGCTGGTACATATCCGTTACAAGGACGGATCATCTGTTGCGGACCACTTGAATGAATTTCAGGGCTGTGTGAACCGGCTGACTGGTATGGGTATTAAGTTTGAGGATGAGGTGCTCGGACTCTAGCTCCTAGCAACCCTCCCGGACTCATGGGAGACCATGAGGGTCACCATCGCCAATACAGCTCCTAACAGCGTGGTGAGTTTAGAGATGGTCAAAGGAGCTGTGCTGAACGAGGAGGTGCGGCGGCGTTCTCAGGGAACGACGACCTCTCAGCAATCCGAGGTCCTTGTCACCGAGTCAAGGGGAAGAGGCCGAGGACATGGCCAAAAGTCTGAAGACAAAGGGCAGAGTAAGTCACGTTCTCGGTATCAGGATATGGAGTGCCATCATTGTGGCAAGAAGGGCCACATCAAGAAATTTTATTTTAAATGGAAGCGTGAAAACGCTGGAGGAGATAGGGGCATGAAGAGATGCGGCGAGGAAGAGTCCTCGGTCTCTGTCGTCACAGGAGGTGACCTCCTTCTGGCTTGCGAGTCTGAAGACTTAGTGAGCGTGGCTAAGCAAGCCTCTGATTGGGTGGTGTATTCTGGCGCATCTATCCACGTCACTCTCAGGAGAGAGCTGTTCTCCACTTATACTCCCTGCGCCCCAGGAGTATTGAAGATGGGCAACTTGGAGACGTCCAAAATTGTTGGACGAGGAGACATCTCCTTGCTGACAAACACTGGTGCCCGGCTGATTTTGAGGGACGTCCAACACGTCCCCGATATTCGTATGAATCTCATTTCAGTAGGACAGCTCGACGATGAAGGCTACTGCAGCGTCTTTTGTGACGGCAGTTTCAAGCTGAAGAAGGGCTCGATGGTGGTTGCTCGAGGAGTAAAGGCTTCAGGCCTTTACACAATGAATGCCCAGGCCGAGGTAGCAGAGGTGAATGCTACGGGGATTGTGGAGTCCTCGGACCTGTGGTACAAGAGACTCGGACACATGAGTGAGTGTGGCATGAGTCATCTGGCCAAGAAGGGTCACATCCCGGAAGTGGATGGAGACAGGCCGAGCACTTGCCCTCACTGTTTGGCGGGGAAGCAGCGAAGGGTCTCCTTTTCAGGAGACGCATCTTCTAGGAAGTCCAAGATCTTGGAGCTCGTCCACACCGACGTGTGTGGGCCTCTACCGGAGAAGTCATTTGGAGGTGCACAATACTTTGTGACCTTCATTGATGATTGTTCTAGGAAGCTGTGGGTGTTCCCATTGAAAACCAAGGACCAGGTTGCGGGAACCTTTGAGCAGTTCCATGCGCTCGTTGAGCGAGAAACCGAGAAGAGGTTAAAGGCCATGCGGAGCGACAACGGCGGTGAGTTCATTGGAACGTTTGATGCCTATTGTAAGACTCTCGGCATCAAACATCAGAAGACTCCAACCAAGACGCCGCAACTGAATGGCATGGCCGAGAGGATGAATCGCACCCTGATGGAAAGGGTCAGGTGCATGTTGTCCGAGGCCAGGCTTCCGGGATCCTTTTGGGCCGAGGCCTTGAAGACGGCCGCCTATGTGATCAATCGGTCGCCGTGTAAGCCTCTGGATGGGGAAGCTCCAGAGCGGATTTGGACCGGAAGGGAATCGGCTTACAACCATCTTAGAACTTTTGGCTGTAAAGCCTTTGTTCATATTCCAAGAGATGAGAGAACCAAGCTTGAGCCAAAGACCATGCAATGTGTCTTTCTGGGCTATGGCGAGGATGAGTTTGGGTTCAGACTGTATGACCCAAAGGAGAAGAAGTTGGTATGGTCCCGAGACGTGGTTTTCATTGAGGACGAGACCATAGAGGACTTTGGGAAAGAGTTGAAGTCTCTACCCAACACTTCCCGGACGGACAAAAGTGACAGTGATAGTGTCCGTCCTGTACGTCTTGCGTCCGACGCCAGCGGACCAAGAGTTGTTGCCAACCAGGATCAGGCGATTTCAGCGCCTCAGGATCAAGTTGAAGATTTGGTGCCTCAAGTGGATGAGGAGGCCCGTGTGAGACGGTCGTCCAGGCCGAGACGACCGTCTGTCCGCCTTCTAGCAAGTGAGTACGTCCTCCTCACTGATGCTGGAGAACCAGAGGATTTTGGCGAGGCTATGAGAAGCTCCCAGAAGGATAAATGGTTTAAGGCCATGGAAGAGGAAATGGCATCACTTCATGAGAACCATACCTTTGAGCTAGCCAAGCTGCCTAAAGGGAAGAAGGCCCTGAAGAACAAATGGGTCTTCCGGCTGAAGGCGACCGAGGACCCGAGCGTCCTGAGACACAAGGCACGACTTATGGTCAAAGGATCTGGTCAACGAAAGGGCGTTGATTTTGGTGAAATTTTTGCGCCCGTTGTGAAAATGTCCTCGGTCGGTATAGTGCTCGGACTGGTAGCAGCTTTGGACCTGGAGATTGAGCAACTGGATGTCCGGACAGCTTTTCTCCATGGAGATCTAGAGGAAGAGATCTACATGGAGCAGCCAGATGGTTTTGAAGTGAAAGGAAGGGATGGACTGGTTTGTCGTTTGAAGAAGAGCTTGTATGGGCTGAAACAAGCTCCGAGACAGTGGTATCGGAAGTTTGAGTCTGTTATGGCTGGACAGGGATACCATAAGACTTCTTCGGACCACTGTGTCTTTGTGAATAAGTTCTCGGACAACGATTTCGTCATCCTTCTCCTTTATGTGGACGACATGCTGGTTGTCGGACAGAATAGTGCTCGGATCAAGGAACTGAAGAAGCAACTGGGACAGTCTTTCGCCATGAAAGACCTCGGACCGGCGAAACAGATTCTGAGAATCAGGATTTCTCGCGACCGAGAGGACAAGAAACTTCGGCTGTCTCAGGAAGGATATATTGAAAATGTGCTTCAAAGATTCAGCATGGAATGGTCAAAGCCTGTCAGCACTCCTTTGGCCAACCATTTTAAGTTGAGCAAACAGCAGTGTCCGTCCTCAGACACTGAGAAGGCGCGCATGAGTAAGGTACCTTACTCCTCGGCCGTAGGCAGCCTTATGTACGCGGCCGTGTGTACGCGGCCGGACATTGCTCATACGGTTGGCCTTGTGAGCAGATTTCTCTCAAACCCAGGTATGGAGCATTGGTCAGCGGTGAAGTGGATCTTCAGATATCTTCGCGAGACCTCCAAGACGGGTTTGCAGTTTGGAGATGAAAAGCCTCAGCTGATTGCGTACACGGACGCAAATATGGCAGGGGACGTTGATTCTCGGAAATCAACGTCCGGATACTTGGTGAAATTTGCGGGAGGGGCGGTCTCCTGACAGTCCAAGTTGCAGAAGTGCGTCGCTCTCTCCACGACGGAAGCAGAGTTTATTACCGTGACCGAGGCCTGTAAAGAGATGCTTTGGATGAAGAGGTTTGTCCAAGAGTTGGGTCTAAGGCAAGAGACGTACGAGGTCCTTTGTGATAGTCAAAGTGCCATTCACTTANATATGCCATTTATGTAATACGTGCTCTGGGGAGGGTGAGATGTGCATGGCCTTACCCTTGCATTGCATTGCTGATGCTGACACAGTTGTTTTTATATATATATATTTACTGAGGTCACAATGTTGTGCTGATTGCTTGATATTAGTTAATGAGGGTATTTATCTAGTGAGATTAGGTGTAAGCCTGGTTGTGTGTTTGTCATGATAGTTGCCTTTTCTTTCATATTTAATTATTATCCAAACTGATTGGTAGTCATGATTAAGTGACTGATGCTTCTCTTGGACTTTATTTCACTATTGCAAGTTCTCTGTGTAATTGGTATTAATAGTACCTGCTCATCATATATACCCTTATTTCCCCCAAAATAGAAGTTATTGGGCTCTAGAAAATGTGCCTCTTATGTACACCATAGTGACTGTATGCAATTTGTCCCGTTCCTAGTTCATTAAATAATTGATATGAGCATTTGTTTTCATAGGCCTCAAGCTTTGCATGGAAAGAGGATATTTCTACGTAGATGGTGTGCAAAGATTACTCCAAGAATTAAAACAAAACAACTATGAAATACATGCTTTTACGAATTATCCCGTCTGGTATGTTGCTTTCATGTTGTTGAAGGATTACTTTAACAAGAGTGAAATGCATGCTGTGTTGCTGTCACAAATTTTGCCCTTTTGGTATTGATACACAATATTTCTAATGCAATGTATTTGATCTGTGTGCTTGTGAATTAGTTTCTAGTCATTTTCATTGATTCTATCACAGGTACGAATTGATTGAGGACAAGTTGAAACTCTCAGCCTACTTATCATGGACATTTTGTTCCTGTATAACTGGTATATTTCACAAATGCTCTCACAATATTGCTGTATCACCCATGAGAGATCGAGATCTAACAAACTAGATGATCAGATATTTGTTTCTTGTTAGTCGAAGACTGTGCATAGATGCCTGTATCAACTATCTTTCATATGTTACTTAAGCAACAAATTATGCTGTAAATGATACATGAAATAATGAACTCTTGGATGTTATTGTTGTTTTTTTGCTTGTCTCTTTATCACACAGGAAAACGTAAGCCTGAACCTGATTTTTATGATGAAGTCTTGCAACACCTTGACATTGCGCCAGCAAGTTGTTACTTTGTAGACGACAGGTCGTCATTATTTCTGATTTATCTGATAATATAGCTGTATGCTGCAACTTATACAAGTTTTCTCATCTTTGAATCATATATTAATAGACAACTTTTTCTAGAAGTTATCCCAAGGCAAAAACAGTACTTTGGCACGGGGAAAACATGTCTTGATTGTGCATTGACTTGACCACGATTGATATGGTTCAAGTTCTAAATGCACAAAATTGTTTGGGGTGGCACCTGTTGATGTGGAATGGCTTCCCTCTTTGTGTCAATACTGACGGAAGGGAAAAGGAGAGAGTTCTGCTTACTTGGTCAACATGGATTTGTTGTATGATTGTTTTTTGGTACTTGACAGGATGAAAAATGTTGAAGCGGCAACGAATGCTGGCATGGTTGGCATACATTTTAAAAATGCAGAATTATTGCGTCAGGATCTATCTTTGCTGGGGCTTGATTTTTCATTCAATGAAATGGAGAAAAAATAGCATACAAAGATACAGTTCAAGTAATATCTAAATGTCATTAATAAATTGTTGCAGGTAATTTGAATTATCTTTCATAGAACTATGAATTATTAATATTTCTTTATCAATTGATTTTACAAGTATATCTGTATGGTATTAATGATTTTTTATGGTTGTATGGCTGCAGGAATATTGCAACAATCGCTGATGTTTGCCTGATTGGTTTTTATATTAGAAAATAAATAATGTTTTCTGTTTGTGCCTATATCAACCAACAAATGTGACTAGAACTAATGATTGTTTTAGTAGTTGTTGCATTTGATACTTTTTTCAAATTAGTTAACTTCTTTAACCAATTTCTCTGTTGACAGAAAATCATAATCCCTGCATTCAGGCCTCAATCAAGCTAACACAACTGTGAATTAGGGTCTATAAGTATAAAAATAACTATTACAACTATGGATAGTCTCTATCCTTGGAAATTTTTTGTCTATAATGTCTATTTTTTTCCTTTCATAGATATTTTGTAACCCTATCATTTATTGAAACACACAACACATATTTCAGTTACATAATTAATATTGTTCAAGAATCGTATACCTATAAGTGAAATATCTCTAGATTCTTGCTGGAAATTGTTATCAAATTATGATTTCAATAGAGTTATATTTTTATAGAAGAAATTGGCTGTTGTTTTTTTTTCTTGTATACTTGCATAGAAATCCTGTGAGTTGAATTTAGAATTTGCTTTGAGCTGTTGGAATTATGCATCCTGTGTGTATTGAACATAATTTGTGTAGAATGCCTCCGAAGACTATTTTGGCAGTGTCTTGCTTCTTAAGCAACTGTATTAAGAACCAATGAGAAAATCCAAAATTATTTAATTTTGAAAACTTTTGAACTGGTTCATGTCAATTCTTTACAAACTTGAAATACCTTTTCCTTAACAAGAAAAAAATCACCTTCCAAATGGCGTCTAGTGCTGAGAGAGGCAATGTAAAGAAACAATATTTTTTTGAGAATCATTTATAAAGAAGATTGATGCTGTCACCCTTCCTCTTGGGGAAGGCTTATGACAACTATTAATTATTAATATGCACTAACATGGAGACACCTTTCATCGAGAAGAGGCTCTGACCTGGATCTTACACGTGGCCGGGTCATCATCTCAATCAGGGAACGGAGTAGGCATGGTCCTAAGAACTTCAGACGTCTCAGAGATGAAATATTCGATAACCCTCAAATTTTCAACCACTAACAATGTCACCAAGTATGAAACTTTGTTAACCTGACTCAGAATAGCAAAGGAATGCTCAGCCAGAAGTCTAATCGTCCACAACAATTCGGAGCTAATCGTCATCCAAGCCACTAGAAATTTTAAAGTGTCTAGATCATTGCTGCAAGATATCTTGCCAGAGTGAAGGGCTTGACCGGGTCATTAGGCAAAGTGGAAATTCATCACATCCCGATCAAAGATAATCGGAAAGTAGTTAACTGGCGAAAGCGGCAGCGACAGCTGTAGCGGCAGAGTTAGGAATCCTGAGTAATATGCTAGAGAGAAGCAGGAAATCCTCACAACCTCGAGCATGAAAGTCCCAAGAGAAGAGATACTTTGTCTCAGAGGGCGATACTTGGATGATTTTGTACCGAAGGTACTTAGAAGAATGCCTTCTACTCGAAAACCTAGATAACGCGAAGCACATACAAAGGACAATAGATTGGTACATGCTCATGGACGGAAAACTATACCGACGGGGATACTCCATCCCCTACATAAGGTGCTTGACGCCGACCGAGGCTGATTACTTGCTGAGCAAAGTGCATCTTGGGATTTGCAGGTCACGCGTAGGAGGTAAGAACCTAGCATTCAAAGTCATGTGATAGAACTACTACTGGCCTACGATGAGGCGAGACGCAAAGGAATTCATGAAAAATATAAAAATTATCAGATCCATCTACAAAATGGTTTCGAATTAGAATTTTACTGAAATTCTGAACAATCTTATTCTAAGTTGTTTTCATTTCAATGAATCACATCATGTGTCCATACTTTGTGAGGCTCTTAATGGTGGTTTAAAATGCTAGAATAGTGATGGTCGTCATCTTTGATCGTAGCTACGAAGGGAGAATGAATGGGAATTCATTCATGGAAATTTGCTCTTCTTTTGGGGCTGATTAAGTGCCAATCCTTGTTTACATGTGTCTGAAACTTCATTTAAGAGAAAATATTTTGCTTTTGTAAGTGGTTATGAATTGCTGTCACATGTTCTTACATTTTCTTTCTTTAGAGAGAAAAACCTTCTGTTTTCCTTCGGTCTTGATAAAATTGATAACTTTTGAAGGTATATGCGTGATTTTGAGGTAGAAAGAATTGGCTTGAAAGAAACATCACGCTGTTGTTCCAGCAGAGAAAAACTGGACACAGTCCTTGACTGGGAGGTGCCTGTTTCTTCTCATTCAAATGCTGACAAATTTTTAAGTTGCAGGACACGTACAGATCCATAGAATCAAAACTGTTACATGCTGTGTCCTTGACATTGCACTGTTTTGGCACTTACAAAATAGTTTTTGGCTCCTGTAGGAAATCTCGGCAGCTTGATGCCTCTGATGGCCAAAGTCTTTCTTTTTGAAAACAAAGAAAAATAGAAAATGGATGTGTCTCTCTTCGCCAGGATGCATTGCCTCCAAAGGAGACTGATTTAGCAGAGAAGCATTGCAGAATGGCTGATCTGGTATTGTGTTTAGGAACAAGGTAAATCCAGGGTTCTCTTCTTGATTGTTTGTCATTTCCTTAAAGAATAAATACAGATATTTCTAAAATAGATTCTTTGGAGTTATGTAAAAAATTCCTTTGCTTGAAGTAACATCCAGTGCCTGGGGTAGGTAATTAAATTTTTTCACTTCAAAATAATTTCTAAAATAATGTCCAATGCATGCTGACCTTATTTCACCATTATCCCGAAATATGGTTATGGCACCAATAGCTATACAAATCCACATCTGCACTGAGAAGTATAGCTTATTTCATTTTGCATAATCTTCCGTGAACAGTAAGGTATTCTAGCTACTTCATTGTGGTCTAATTTTGGAATGACTAGAAACCAAAACAAGTTTCTAATCGGGGCAAGCTTTTAGTTGAGTATGTGGTTAAGAGTTTGTTGATACTTGAGGTGCAGTTGGGCCAGTAGTCACGAGTTCAATTTCTATTGGTACGCCTTTCCTTGTTTCTTATGAGAGGGGTTGTAGATTGGGCAAAGAGAGATCTTTTTCATTAAAAAAAAAATACAAATAAGCACCGTAAAAATGGTGTTGAAAAGATTTTGTCTCATTTTAGCTCGTGGGACTAGTTATTTGATAAGTGGAATTTTATCTGAGTTTCATCATGTGAACTAATTTTTTTTTATATCACTTTTCAGTCAATTATGCAAATTCTTTAGGCAGTTTGCAGATTACTTTAGCTTGCAACTCGCTTTTAAAATATCTTTGTGGAAAGGAAAAAAACAGTTATTGTGAATCTTCAGGTTAGATTTTCTTTAAGTCAAGAAATTTGTATTTGTCTATCATAAATACCCCCCTCCTGGATAAGGAATTGGTAAAGGAAGCTTGGTGATTGTGAGGGGTGCAAAGAGTGATGGAGCATGCGAAGGAAAGAAGGAAGAATGATGACCAAAGAAGGACAACGAGCATAGAGTTGGAAGAGCAGCAACAAAGTTGGTAGGCTGGATAAATTAAAATCGTTGATGAGGAAACCTTGGAACCATTAGATTAAAGGCATTAATGCGGGTGAAATGAAGCTGGCATAAATCTGTCCACCAGGCTACCGAGAGTTCGAGAAGCAAAGATGAGCTGGAGTAAATCTGAACTGTCAACCTAGGTTCTAAAAGGCCTGAGGGCATGTAATGGTGACTGTGTTAGAGGTTTGTTATTCTGGTAGAAGAGTGTGTGAGTGGGCCAAATATATCTCAGTTGATTATTGATATTTTAGTTCATGTTAAAAATGAATCTCGTTGTTAGGATAGTATGTATGATAAATGTTATAAATATAAATTGAGTTGAAGATTTGGGCATGAGAAATGATAGACTTTGGGAGAATTATCTTTTTCCCCCCTTTATTGGCTTGATATTTCCATTTACTTTCAGGGAGTTTTATCTTTCTGAATTCATTGTCAAAACCTGAAGACTGTAAGAAAGAAAAAAGGGCACGCAACAAATTGGTGTCAAAGCTGTTTGATGGCTAAGGTTTTATGCATAATTAATTGATTGTCAATAGCAACCATCACTCAAAGATTCAACTAACTAGAGCATAATAGTAATTGACGAACAAGGCTACTAGAACAAGATAATAACCAATGGGTGGATCAGATTGAGCTGAGCATAGCAGGGCTTATTGAGAATAAAGGGCGCCTGTTTCACTTAGACTAGAAAACTCCTGCAGTTCAACCCTCAGCTTAACTACTAGCCCTAACCACACCATAAAACCTTGGGGAGCAAGAGGAGAAACAGGGAATCCACATGCACCAGATTGTTAAAATTGATTTCCCATGGTTTAACGTTGAGAATCCTAATGGGTGGATTTATAGGACCAAACAGTTTTTTTAGCTTCATCATACACCAAATAATTAGATGATGTTGCTGCCATCATTCTATATGGAGGGGGAAGCACTTATATGGTTCCAAAGAGCTGTGGAAATGGGAGAGTTCACCAATTGGGAAACATTCTTACAGGCCTTGTTCATGCAATTTGAAATCATGACCTATGACGATCCAATGGAGTTGCTACCAAAACTCAGATTGTGACGTTTTACGTTCTCATTTCTGTCATTAGCCATTATTATCATTATTTAATGTGATAAAAATACATGAATATACACTAAACATATACAGAATCCATATATTTACTATACCATTAGTGGTTCCAATATCGTACTATAGGAATACCAAAATCAATCTCATTTTGTCTTGCAAAAGGATACATAATACTCACCATAATCTGTGGAAGCAATCTAATCTAACATCATAAAAAATATAATACATCATGTCATACTCTTAAAGTTTTACAATATTATTATATATATATCTTAACTTCAGTTAACTAAATATATTAAAATTTTAAGCATTTCAAATATATTATCTAAATGTAAAGCATAATTAAGACTTCCATCCTCACTTTTGTTCATCAAGCATAAGCTCTTGTGAGATATTTGAAGGATAGTAAAATAGTAAAATAGTGAGCTAAATATTCAGTAAGATACAATATATATAAGAACATGTACATTTATACTGAAATATATTATCGGATGGAATATGAGTCATAATGTATATATAAGTATGAAATATGAATGAAAATATTTTCTTGATGTATTTAATTTTCTTTATCTTGTCATTCTACTGGCTTACAGTCAAAACTTAACTTGAGGGACCAGGGCTTATGGCATCATTTAATTTTGTTACAAAATTCAAATAGACCAAAGCATCACCTGAAGTCCAAAAAGTTGGAGGAAGGGGGTAATTGATATGGCTTTTTGATGCATGTATTTAGCTTTTAATATGTGAGGACTCAATCATTTCTTTGGGTGCTTGTGTTTGGCTTTTGGGTTGTCCGGTTAAATTTTCTTTTATTTTTTCGTAGGACTGTGTTTCTAACGGCCTGAATAGCTTATCTTTGAACAGTTGTATTTTATATCTTTGGTACTTTTTTTTTACCTTTTCTATAAAATTTTTTATCTTTTACAGAAAAAAGAGCTGTCATTTTTGTAGAAAAAACAAGAAAAACCTTTAATATATTCGCAACAATACCTTAATAGTTGCATTTTTTTATGATGCCATAAGATATCTCTTCCTTGGCAAGAAAGAAATCACCCACCCATTCTAATGGTATATGGCTCTTCGAATAATCATCTTTGGCTTCCTGTTTGTACATATACCAATGCTATGGGCATTTGCCTTCAGTTTTGCATAACAAGGATTTTTGAGATCCATGTATGAAGAAGATTGATCCCCCTTCCCTCCTCCCTCTGTGGGTGACATGAACTTTGAGGACAAGGGGCATGAACCACTACAATTGATGAGTAGCATGCACGTTGTGATGCCCTAATTTTGATTACAAATTTCGAGGCAGCAGAAGCATCTCCAAAAGATGGAGGGTAGGGTGATATTTAGGGCTTTTGGGTGCTTGTGTTTGGCTTTAAATAGGTAGGAACCCACTTTTGTCGGATTAGGAGAATGCACTTTGGTGTTGACTTTTATTTTATTACTGTTTCAGATACCTTTTTTTTTTTTTTGGGACATTTTGGATGGTTCAGCTTTGAATGTGAGCAAGAAAAAAAATGTCAGCTGATTGGTGCTTAAGCTTGATGGGGAAGCTAGGGCCTTATGAGTATAAACTTGTAGATAATTTACAATTGGTCAACTACTCATGAAGCTACCACAATTCCACTTTTGGTGAGTATAAACGGGATATGCAGGTTGTTCTTGCAAAGAATTCTAGTGTGAGAATCCTTGTAGTAATAGCACTTGATGAATTCGAAGATTAGTTGTTGAGGTTTTCGTTTTAAATAGATATTTATTAGCGTAATAATAAGTATATGTTCGTTGTATTCTCTCTTTCCTTTTTTTTATATTGTCTGTTTTTTAGTTAAATAAGGATGTGATAAATCTGAAGGATACTATTGTAGAAGTTAGAATAGTTCTTATTATTACTATAATAAACTACCAGTAATGCTAGTGTTGATTCTAGGCAAGTACAATTTATTAATTTTTTTTATTTTAAATATTTATAGTTAGTTTGGTACTCTGGCATGCAAGGAACAGAAAAAAGACTTGAAGTTCAATTCACACTCTTATGTGCACTTTATGGATTGTTTATTATCATGTATGATATTTGGGACACAAACTTTCTCTATTTGCTCTTGTACTATCTATGGGATGAATGGACTTTATATTAGAGAGTGGGAATAAACAAGATGGAGAATCTTCTACTACCATTGGCTAATCACAGATAAGATGGAGAATCTTCTACTACCATTGGCTAATCACAGAATGTCTTCTGGGTGTCATCATGCTTTGGGGTATTTATGCAATTCCATGATTTATAAAAATGAAAATCCTTTATTTATTTTCATTTTTATCAATCCGTGCAAAGTATACCCATTGTTATGAGTACAAAAAAACTGTCATGAGGTCCTTATATAGCTGTTGAACTCCTGACTTGATATTAAAGACGCTTTAACGGAATAGTTTAGAGCGTAAATTTTCATTGTGAAAAAAAGTTATATATTTATTCAAAAGAAGGTAGAAAGGCACACTATATTTAGTTTATTTTTTATGCTTTATCTTGGACAGACTTCTTTTAAACGCATTTTGTATTCTATAAATTGGATATGCAACGAAAAAAAATATTAATTTAATTTCACAACTAGATAATATATTTATTGTATTGTTGTTGCTTTCATAATTTTCAAAGATCCAAATAGAGCATTAAGGACCAAGAGTTGTTTTCTTTCCCTCATTATTGTTATTATTTTTTTCTTAAGTCTAGTTGTTCCTCTTATTCTTTGTTTACATTCTTAATTTTTTTTTTGTTGATAACAAAATTAACAATTAGCCGTGCCTTAAATTTTATAGACAAATCTCCATAATATAAAATTTGAGCCTTGCAGAAGTTGGTGCAAGCATGAGACCATTACCTTACACTCTGGTTGCTATTGGTGGTTTGTGCAGTGAAGAGAAGAAAGCCGACTCATGCAAAGAAAGCAAAGTAATGTAGAAATTTATTGCCAGAGTTCCTTATTTGGATGCAAAATGGTCATTTATTTGATATTTTGGATGGCAAGGAAGTCAAGCAAAAGGGACTGCGGCCTTTGGTGAACTTACACCTCGGTGGTTACATATTAATGTGAAATAAATGCCTATAACGAAAGAAAGCTGTAGTGGCTCTGGAAGGAATTAGGCCATCTGATGTAGGATAGAATTTTCCAAGTGTAAGCCTAAATTTGTTGCTTTGAGTGCTACATTTTAAATTTTGTTAAATTTAGAAATACTTGCCTTTGAAACAAGCAGAGTGGACATAACAAATACCAACAAATTAATATACGTAAAAGTAGTCAGTCCTCGATAAAATGGTGAGATCAATAGAGTAAAATGTGTAGGGTTGTCTATTTAGTAAATGACAAATCTCCTATAAAAATTTAATTATGGATTAGGTGGTACAGACGTATTATAATTAGTTAATTTACTTCTAACATATGATCCTTATTGTAGAATGTATTTTATTTTGTTTACCAACATAGATTTTGACTGTGTTTAGATCTCTTCTCATGGCTTGTCTTTCCTAACTTGAGCCCTTTTACTACAATTGAAATTCTTATATCTATATTACTAATAAAATTCTGAAGGCAATGCAGGATCAAGTGTTTAATAGTTATAGAGTTGAGAAAATCCAAGTATTAAGAGTTAACCTTACAAATTTTGTGCTCCCAGAAGAAAAAATTCTGTGTTTTTTTCCACCCTTTGCGGTTCAATATTTTTCTCAATAGGTGCATGGAAGATTTGTGCATGCAGAGGCTTAAAAAGAGAATTTTGCAAGTGTTGACAGCAGACAATTGAAGTTAAGCTTGCATATTGCATTCAACCTTCTCCTGTTCAAGCATGTACGCCACATACTGTCAAGCATTGTTTGATTGCTAGTAAGTATTATTCGAGTGCTGTTTAGTTTTTAAAATCAGACTTATATAATAATATT
>JAODPA010079433.1:9630-27109 GCA_025585075.1 Nepenthes mirabilis | reverse complement strand
TTATTGTTATTATTATTATCATTTAAATTTCTTTAGAGCCACTTTCGCCACGTTGTTAGATGATAATTTGCCCACTCGACTCCAAGGGCGTTCAGGCAGAACCGTAGCACCATGGCAGAGTTGCTGCTGATGTTGGGAAGTCAGCTGAATGGGTAGCTCAAAGGGAGAAGAAGACAATGGAGGACGAAGCATGCAAGGGCAGCGGAGGAGAAGGGACTATAGAGACATGGCTGCGGAAGTACCGTGTGTTTTACCTTGGAGCTACCAGGCATCCTTTTATTCTCAACATTCGAGACGGTGCCGTTGATTTCCCCTCTTTCAAGCGCTGGCTGGTAAAAGTGATCTCAGCAACTGCCACTGTCTCTCTCTCAGAGGCTAATAATTGTTTAAACTTGATCATGAAATTATCCATGCGGTTGTATGCGGCAATAGTTCTATAATTTGGAAGGTTCTGTTTGGCTGTGGAGGAAACTTTTATATGTAAAATTATTTAACTACATAGAAATATTTTGAAGGAAAACAGTAATCTTTCCCTAAGATCCTTTCTTTGGTCGAGGAATTATATTTTCTTTGTACTTCTAATTTTTATGAGAAATAAGTGGTGATTGCTTAATAGCGGTAGCGTCCTGGTAGTGAAATGCCAATAGTGATGCCACTGTTGATGGTGGAAGTCTGGGTCGAGTGGTGATTGTGGTAGCTGTGGCAGCGGTAGTGATATTGCTGGTGATGGGAAACCAATTTATTTCATAATGTAAAAGAAAGTTAATGCTTCATTTGATGGAAATTTGTTGTCCACTAAGTCACTATGCCCTACTAAACAGAGGGAAATTGGAAAAAATATTTACCTTGGAAAATATTTTTCATCCAATCAAGCGGTGCCTAAACTAGACTTAAACTGATTTCGTGATTGATACTACTACGGAGTTCAATCTGATATTAGTAATATTTGTGTGATCCTCTGCTTTGCAACAAGTTTGTGGAGTTTATATTCTGTGTGCTTTCTTGGAGTTAAGAGGAAAATGTTCATCTTGCTCCTGGTAGTATGAGCAATCTGGGCGAGAATATTTGTGATTGGGTGGTTGAAAATGTTGTGATTTTATATTGTATAGAGTTTTTGTTGGATTTTCAGCCAAAAGCTGAAGTATACTTGTGGTCATTGGTATGCATAAGATCTCAAGACTCAGTGGGTCCTATGTTATGCGACAAAGAACATGGAAGCAATAGAAATCTGTGATGCACTAATCCAGAAGACTTAACAGAATCAAAATATCTTCCAATGAAAAAATCATGAGACCAAAGAAATAGAAGAGAATTGGGGAGCTCTGATGACCATGGGAACATATGAACTGAAGTGCATGAATACCACTGACTGTAAGACCACAAACACCACAAATAACTGAAGAACACGACACCACAGCTCAAAAACCAGAGACACCACAAATGAACCACAAGCAATGATCCAAACTCACCAGAAATCCTCAACTATAAGCTACTCTACCTCAATAAATAACAATTAACAGAGCAGAAATGCTTGAATTAGCAAAATCAAACGAGTGAAACACAAAAGGTGAGAGCAAGAACGGAAACATTGGTGGCCTACTGGATAAGAGCTAGTTGGTTAGAATGCAAAATGCACACTCAGATGGCAGGCAGGCCTATACTTCTCAGTTTCAATAAGACTTCTACGAGTATTATTTCTATATTCTATTATCTAAGGTTTATGCAAAAAATAAAAATGGCCAATTGGCCTGATGTTTATGTATAAGAAAGAAAATTGATTTGGGCCTTTGTTTCTGTTTGGAGTGGTGCATCTATTGCCCAATCAAAAATTGCTGGGGGTAGTAGTGGCATTCTTGGGCCAACTGCGGCATGGGTTAGGAAGTCTCTGCTCTGATACTATGTAAAATAAGAGAACTAAAAGAAGCAAATTAGCTTTATGGAAACCCTCACACTGTAGGGTTAGGGATATATTCACATTTATATAGGATTACTTTCAATATAGTACAAAGACTAAAATAATTTTACAATTGAATATCCTATCAGCATATTTTATTCTAATATAAGCATAATCTACTACAATAATAGGCATATTCTGACAAAGAACATATAAAGATCGAAGCAATGGCTAAGGGATGCTACAGAGTCAGAGTAATTGTAGAGAAAGAGATGAAGCACTTGACGTCCACAAATGGATACCCAGGTGGATTTCTTGTGAAGTGCATGTGAACAAAGAGCATACGGAGATGGAAGCAATAGATATGGGAGACTATGAAATCACTGAGGCAATCACAGATTAGATGAAGCACTTCTTGTTTCCATCAATTTTTCCATAGAAGCTGATGAAACAGAAAATTTAATGTCCTCCCAAGACAGCCAGTTCTATAGTGACCCTGTCACAAGAGGATGGAAAAGATACAATTGCCGTTGCCCAACAACATAAAAGATATTTATTCAGCAACAAACAATTTTACAAATGGTCATTGTGAAAATTGCAGGATTTTGTACATGCATAGAAAAGATAAAATAGTTTCTTGACAAAGATTGTTATATAAGCCCATTTGACCCAGGCATATTCATTGGATAACAGTCCACCTCCAGAAGATCATTGAATATTTCTTCATCTTCTTTAGATTCTTTACAATTAATTAAAAAGCCTTTCACACTTTTTATATTTCTGGTGTGCATATATCAAATATTGTGTTGTAAAAGGAGAAGACAATCAAGCACCACCAATAACTTTTGTCTCATAATTACATCCATCTCTCTCTCAGTCTGTAGGATCTAATGGTAAATGTGAAGTATAATCAAAGATCATAAATAACTTGTATCCCATGTGTACATGCACATATAAAAGTGTGCTGGTTAGACACAAATTAAACTCAAGGCAGCTTTGATTAAGTTGATTTTTTTATTACGAACCTTGCAGACCATACTTTTCTGCATACATGTCATATTTCTTCCAGAAAAACATTTTTTTGAAGTGGTTACACCTCACCCTCCACCAACAAAATTCGGGACTAGTGTTAAAATCTAGAATATGCCCGAGTTTTTTGTTTCTAGGTTAGAAAGTCATTGCACTGCATATAATGGTGTAGTTCCTTATTTAGGAACTAAAAAAAATGCACAACTGGCCTGAGAAATGGTGCCTCAGTGATTAATGGTCGGATTTGTTTGTGAGATGATTGTGTGACTATTTAAGGGATGGCTGTTGCAATGCTACAATCCCTAAGAAACAGTGGTAATGCTTCATGCTAGAGTTGTAGACCCCAACAGTGAAAGTGATGCATCCTGATTTTTGCAGGGAACAGGGGCGTAAGATGCTTCAGTTTGTGAAAGATATATAGCAAGCCTATGCTTGCATTTTACTGTTCTTGACTGTGAGGAGGTTGTATTGTTATAAATGTTAAAGAATTTATTAAAATAATTGAAATGTTGATATCACTGCCCAAATATTTCTTGCTAATTGATAAACCCGACTCACACGAAGCAGGGCACACCATGGAACAGAGTTACATAATTTAAGTTGTAGAATGTTGCAATTTGATGTAGGTTTATAGTTAGCCCTTGTTGCAAGGCTGTTATTAGGTAAGTTAATTGCTACAAGCTGCTGTTTCTGGGTTATCTCTGTATTCTTTGTTTCATTTAGTTTTCTTTTTTCTTAGGCACTTAATGTCTCCTCAAGCCATAGGTTTGTCATAGTTGTATGTATGTTACGGAAGTCTAGATAACTTTTAAAGGGAAGTGCCAACAGAGCCCTTCGAGATGCTTACTGAATCTATGAAGAAATTGCTTCGGGTTGCATCTTTATTTTGATTCTTGTCATGCATTATTTAGCCAGCTGCTTGGCTGTAATTATGTATTGCAGTTTTTTGCACATCTTGCTATATTTCATTAACCACTATCAAGTGTTTGTTACCTCTCCCCTTCTTTCGTTTTCTTTTAACAGTAGTTCCATGCATATCTATCTTTTAGTCTAGAAGGAAATGCTGACTTTTGTTCTCAAATTAATCGTAGGGACAGGATTACATATTTGTTAGAGCATTTGTCCCATTTGTAGCAGCTGTATTGTTGAAGGCTTGGAGGGATTCAGATGATCAATCTGATATTGAGGTTATATTGGGGGGCATGGCTGCTCTGAACGACGAAATTGCATGGTTCAAGAAAGAAGCCTTGAAATGGGACATCCAGCTGTCAAGCATTGTTCCCCAGAAAGCAAACCAGGATTACTGTAGGTATGATCTTGAAAATTTTTGGATTCTTAAGCTAACCAAAAAATAAGAGACCATTTGGACCGACAAGAGGTCAAGAAGAAAGAGGATAAGTGAAAACATTAGCTCTTATTACAAACTTATAAGAAACAAACTTCCCTGTATTGTTTCTCTTCTTCCTTTAGATTCTCAATTCATCAAATTACTCTAGATTGTCCAATTGTGCATTATGATTGAATTGCTCCTTCCTTGATTGAGTAGTAGTAAATAGAAAAAATTATGGGAAGGGAGACAGTGGATTACTTCATCTGCACCATAATAATATGTGAATCAAAAGTCGTTATTTAGGGCCAACTAGCAATGACCAAGGCAAAGGCCTATAAGAGGGGAATGAATGAAGAGAGAAGAGGCATGCAATAATTAAACACATCATGCCCTGAAAAGAGAGAATTCTGAGCAGAGAATTGGCTACATCTGTGTTAAATCTCGCTCTCTCTCCTTCCCAAACCACGCAGATCGATATATGCCTCCAGGTATGTACTTAACTAACTAGTCTTGCTCTACCACCTGATCTAAAAAGCTCCAAGATCTAAAAAGCTCCAATTTAAACAATTGGAATGTTGAACTACAACCAATTCCGATGGAGGAGATTAGATTGGAGGCTTTTAGGTGATTGGAGCAACAAGTGCTCATCCTTGAAGAGTGGCGTCAGAATCCAGTGGAAGAACTCATCACCATCCATGGATGGTGTTAATCCGGAAATGATTAGTGATGAGGTAAATCAGGATGCCTCAGCTGAAATTAACAAAAACTGTACATAAGATTGGTGCTGGAAGGAGAGTAGATGTGAAGGCTTGGCAATTTCTGATCGATCTGCCCCCTGATAATTTCATAGTCTATTACTCTGCATCCAAGTCCAACAGCAAGCATGACCTTTTTCTCATGTTGGATTTTACTAAGAAAATAAGGGACGAACCTGTGGCAAAGAAAATTAAACTTCCTCAGATAGAGCCCTATGATATAACAATGGATCAAAAGACCATTTTGCCAGCTTCCAACCCCCTAGTTCCTTTTCAAAGTCACTGATGTGTTATGCCATGAAATTCTGGCTATACCGAAAGGCATCTCTGGGACTTGGTCAACCTGCGTACCACCGAACTCTATTAGTTCCTGCTCATAATTACGTACTGTGTTTTGTGCTCATTTTATTAGCAGTAAGACTGGGGCGAGAGCATCAGAGAGCTTGGTGATTATAAAGCAGGAGAAAGAGCTATATAAAATGCTTTAATATGTCCTGCTCACAATTTCCGGATCTTAACCAATCTGATGCCGAAAACTGCACTGATGCATGTTTTACTGAACTCTAAATTCAATTTTCTTTGTTGAAATCTCTTCGTACTGAGTTGTATGCTTGTTGAATCAAGGTAAGAAGTACATGAAAGCTGAAGAATTTATGGTTGATAACAAAAGTGAGCAGAAGAATAAATAAAATAGATGGCATGGAGGAAAAGAAAAGTACACCAATTGAAAATTTGAACGTAAAAAGTCCATATGGGAAAGACTCACAAAAGGGATGAAGGAAGACATAGGAGGAGAGGCCCTTTTGAAAGAATACCAAATTTTACTCCCTCAATAAGTTGATTAATCTTATCTTAATGCAAAAACAGAAATTGAAAGTGCTATAGTGGTTATGAAAGTTAGAGCAAGTCCTCACAAGAGAGTGGAAATGAAATTTTACCAATATCATAAAGATCATGGGCATGATACAGGTCTATGTAGCAATGCTGTCACTAGGAGAGCAAATTGAATAAATGATACAGAGCGAGTAATTGGAATGTTGTGTGTTTGAAACATTCTTAAGGTCACAAGAGATCCCTCAATAGTCCGCAATGGCGAGCCTCATGAGAGAGTACAAAGCAAAATGTTAGCACAGGTCACCACCTAATTTCAGTTACCATGTAAAAACCATGGCAGGAGGGTGACAATTCAGTAGGAACCCAGTGTCTGCAAGGAGGAAACTTGTGTGGCAACTCCGCACAGAGCAGAAGTTCCCAAAGCAGTATCAGCGGGTGAAGAATATCAATGAGCGAAGGGATGGATATCTCATTACCTTTATGGAGGAATATGCCATTCTGATATACATGCCATGTGATGATCAGCTAGGAATTATTACCCTGGTTAAATCCCATCTTCTTTTAAAATCAATATTTGAAAATTAAGGAGAAAAAATGTCTATTTTCTTTGAAATCAATATTTCTTTCTTACTTATATTGAGTCCACTCCTTTGACTCATATTTTACTTGATTTTATTGAACTAATTCCTCATGAGTGGTTAAGCCTGACCCTTTGTATGAACAACTTCATGTAACTTCACCCCTTTCCAAGATTGATTCACCACCCGACTCTGTTTAGGCAGCTCTTCAACAACTATTAGAGTCTCCCGTCCTCTTGATTCGTATAGTTTTAACACTACTCTATTTAATATTCTGATTTCATCAAGTAACTGACAAGCTGTCGGATATGAATGTTGGAAAAAAGCAATACAAGAGGAACATTGAGTCCTTCAGTAGAATCATACATGGGATCTTGTCCCATGTCCCTTTATAGCTAAATCCATCGGGTGTAAATGGGTTTACTCAGTTAAGCTTCGCTCTGATGGAACTTCAGATTGACATAAAGCTCAATTGGTTGTTTTTGGTAATCAGCAGGAGTAGACTATGAAGAACCATTTGTTCTTGTAGCAAAAATGACTACATTATGTGAAGTTATTGCCTTTGTTGCTTCCCAGGGTTGGCCATTTCATCAAATGGAAGTAGAAAGGGCTTCTTTAGGGTGATTGCATGGAAGAAATTTACATGACCCCTCCACCTGGTTTATTCTTATTAGGTACATTTCATGTATGTAAGCTGTAAAGGTCATTGTATGGCTTAAAATAGGCTCCCCAAGTCTGGTTTGAAAGATTTTGAGCTTCCTTGCTTTTAGATCTCATTCAAAAAGAAAGAGATCAAATATCTAGAGTTTTTCTTTGTATATAGAGAAGGTCTAATAGTTATAATCCGTGTAGCCTTATTAGTTTTTATTCTGTAATTTGAATTTGATTATAAAATTCAGTTCTCTCTTATGCAGAGCTAATACTGCCTCACAAGACCTCCATTAATATTGTTATCCTCATAGTCTTTGTAGATGATATCATGATTACAAGGACAGATCCACTACTAATTTCCTGACTTTAGCAACAACTCCAGGATTCTTTTCATATAAAGAACCTTGGTCTTCTTATGTACTTCTTTGGAGTAGAGGTTCATACTAATCCTTTTGGTGTATTCTTCTAGTATCAACACAAATGTACACAAGATTTAGTGGCTATGGTTGATCTTTAAGATTTCCCCCTCATGGATGCTCAACTTGAAATGAATGTTAAGTGTCGTTGTGATGAGTGTGATCCTTTCTGATCCTATGCTATTTCGGCAGGCAGCTGACAATTTGATTTTTTTGGACAATTATACAACCCTATATTTCTTTTGCTATCCAGCAATTCAGCTAGTTTATGCCCCATGACATCTACATTTAGTGGCTATTTGTCATATAATTCGATATCTCTAAGGTTGTCCTAGTCATCGATTGTTATTTCCTATTGGTTCTGTTATTCGTCTTATTACATCAGTGGTGCTAATCAGGTAAGATGCCTTGATATTCGTCGATCTATCTTGGAAGAATGGGAAGTAGGATCAAGTTTCCAAATCTTTAACCGAGTCCAAATATCGTGCCATGTCTGTTGCCTGCTTAGAGGTTGTGTGGCTACTAGCTGAGCTTGGCTTTCCTCATTCTGACTCTACTGCTCCTTATGTTGACAACACAAGTGCTATCCGGATTGCTGTTAAATCTCATTTATCATGAGTGTACCAATCATATTTAAGTGAATTCTCATTACATTCAAGAAGCCATAGACACTTGTGACATTTCTCTTCCCCATGTTTTCACTGATTGTTAGATAGCTGATGTGTTTACTGAAGCTATGAGCTGCCAGTGTCATCATTTTCTTATTGGCAAATTAATGCTTCATGATCATTCAACATCAATTTGAGGGGGATGTTAGCATAATAGATTTGTAAATAAATGTGTAATTATTTGAGATATTATACTTAGGGAAATACTGTAAATGATGACTATTTGCTATTGTACTCATTAGATACCCTACCATATGTTGTGGCTGGTGATTGCACACAATCAGGCAAGCTGAATTGTAGTTTTGTATTCAAAGGAAGGTTTCTCACAAAGAGAGGCACGAAATTTATTTCCATTCATTCTAATTGACAATCCTAATAGATCAATTAGCTGAAGTTATTGTTGGGAATAAGAAGGTACTCCAAACTAGACCTATGCACGAAATGGGATGAATATCAATTAGCTTCGGATTCAATGGATTTCATAGCTGCACAATATCCAAATTTCGGACTAGGATGTTTTTCAGCCAGGGATATTGTCATTAAGTAATCAAAATTACTCAACTGTCCAGCTTCTGCATTCGTATCCCACTACTGCCCAGCTTCTTTATTAAATGGGTGGAACTCAGATTTAGTTTTTTGTAATGCAAACTGAAAGGATTTATAGATATCTTAGGTCCATTCCTAGTGGATGGGCTAGCGTTATTTTCCAGAAGTTGCCAGCGTCTTGAGAATACCACTTATGATGTGATAAATCAACTGATTGTTGAATGGCATCGATGTGTGAAGCATCTGTTAGGTGCTCTGCCGTGTTATCTATTTGTCACAGTCTTCGAAGTGTGAGGCACTTTTGTAGGAATTTTTCTTGCTGTGTAGCAGGATTATAGATAAAATTGTTGAGGGCACAGTGCTATAACCTCAAGTGTTTTATCTTAAATTCATGTAATGTATGCATCATATTTATAAAATATTTTTAATGGCTTGTGATATGATATTTGCTTATCATTTTTATGATCTTATTTTTGAGTGAGAGTGCTATGCTTGGTAGTACTTTTAATAATTCTTATCTAGAATAGAATTTTGTTCTATGAAACTGAATTTATGATTATAAGTCATTTGGAATACAAATGATTATTAGGAGCTTATTGAACTTTAGATTCTATACTTCATGCTATATTACCATTGATTTAGTTTGCAGTAGCATCAAAATATATGTATTGTGATTGGGTTTTAATGTGTGTGTGTCTCTTTGTGCCCTGATAGACCATGGCATCAAATGACCTTATGACTACCTTGTTTAAAGGTGATAAGTTAAATGGTGAGAACTATGTTGTTTGACACCCTAAGATCACTATGTGATTGAAGAATAAAATGCACTAGAAGCCATCAACCAGATTATGGTTGACACTGGAGAAGGGAAATATTGTTCAACATTAAGATATCAAGAAACTTGTCAAGCTTGGCAAAAGAAAGATTGCAAGGCTTATGGCATTATGCTTCTCTCAATGAAAGATGATCTGATTAAGGATTATCAACCGTATGAAACTGCTCATGAAATGAGGCTGGCCTTCAAAGTGAAATTTGGAGGCACAAAAGTAACTGAACTTAGACAGTTGGCTAAATTTAATGCACTTAATAAAAGGCCTTATCTTACTATGAAGCAACATGTGGCGACCCAAACCTGAATAGCTGACCTGGCCCAGACTGCACACATACATAAAAACATCCAACAATAAACCATCCGTAAAATAAGTCTTAACTCCTCTTGCACACTGAGGTAGTATAGTCTGAGTACATTAGAACAATCTCCAAGGGTCACTAAGTACATTAAAACAATCTCCAAGGGTTGTAGCCCGAAAATAACATTCATATCGTCTAACAATAAATTATTTCCGACACTCAATGAAAAAGCAATTAGCCTCATGGATCCTCTCTACTTGAAAATCCCACAGCAAATGTACGATCCTCCGATAGCTCTCCGATCTCTGATTTAATCCGGAGCTAATAAAAAATAAGGGTGAGTCAAACGTTCAAGAAGTATTAATTAACATATCATAGTCAATAACTCTTTTAGATAAACATCAAGATATATAAAAATAATAACAGTATAAAGCTCAATAACAAACTCTATACACGACTTTACAACTCATTATAAATAAGACTCAAGCAAAAACAAGGATCAACAATCGATAGATTCCATCTAGCCTTGGATAACACGAATATGACTAGGGTTCTATTGAATCTGACCATCAACTCAAATGACCTGGATTCCATTAAATCCAAACACCAACAAGAATGCCATGGATTTCATTGAAGCCGATCATCAACCAGAACATTATGGATTCCACTGAAACTAAATCTTATGGGTTTCGTTGAATATGTATCAAGAGGTATCAGCGATAACAAGATATCCCAAAGGTCTCTTTGGATCTTATTCTATCACTATATATCAAAGGCCATTGTTTTTCATCCCCGCTTGATTGGGTTCTTGATACGAATATCCCAATGCTCGCAAGTATTGGCTGGTGACCATGTCTAGCCCCATATGATTCCTCTTTGGGAAGTCAAACTCTACAAAATCCATCTCCTACCAACCCTAGTATCACTCTCCGTAATAACACAAATATCACACTATACATTAAGCATGTGACTTTAAATATCCTTCTATACCAATCAAAATATCTCATAGCCACTAAGATACTAAAAGTAGTATCAGACGACCATTTACTATACTACGGTTTTGGAGATTCTATAATTCTTGAGATTGTAGTGTTTTCGTATTATCTCATTTACCTTAACAACCATAAAAAGCTAAGAACATACCCGCACAGTCAATTATAATGCAATGGAACTCCGTAGTGTAAAATGATAGAGAGGGTGTTCGATGCTGATCAAGACTATACTAACGTAATCAAGGACAATGCGAAGGAAAACTATCACCGAGATGGACAAGGAAGATCCAACAAATACGCTAAGTATTGGACTTGCAGGACCTCACTAGGCCCACCACGGTCTGTCCTCCCCCCCCCCCCCCCCCAAGGAATCATAAAATGACACCACCTAGATAACACATCTAAATGTAGCGTTCAAGCGCCCTCTCGTACGTTGCCTCTCAGTCAAGTCTAGACTTCACCAAACATTACTAAAACTTACTAATCCTCTAATTCCGCATCTAAGGCCATAAACGAATAAAATACAATGTATTTTATTTATTCAAACAAAAAACCTGAAATTCCATTTCTAACCCAACAATCCACTAGGCGATCGAGTGTGCCTTCAGCGCCCATTAAGTGCTATTTCTAGCAACTACCAGCTGAGATCAAATTATATTATAATTCATCAATGAGGTATTAAATATATGTACCGCCTTTAAATAATATATTTATCGTTCTATTGTCAACAACAAAATACCCAAAACCAAACCCCAACCCGGCGCTTGAGTGTGCCTCCGGTGCCTATCCAGCACCTAATGCAGCAGTTCCAAAGTAACAAAGGATGTACACATATAGTCAAATAAGGCATTAAAGATACATATACCGATGAATTATCTATTTATGAAACCGCATGATTGAATTGAAGGAACTCAGCAACAACTGGTTAAGAATGAAACTGCAGCTCAATTACGGTTGAGCTGATTAAATGATTTGTCTGTAAGGCATTGCAGCAACATATACTTTGAATCTTAAATAATTAGAGCTACAATTAACCAAAAATCCACTTCACTTCAGCCAGTTCTTGATGAAGAACAGTGGCTGCGATCTGCCCTCACCAACACCTAAACATCCCTCAGGCAGTCACTGTTAGGTCCAAACCGATAGACTCTATATACTCAATTTCATCAACGGAGCAATTAATAGAAACAAATACATGGAAAGCATAAGTTACTAGGACTTCTTCACTGAAAGTATCCCTTCAATTCATGATTCATGGGGCACACAGCACTCACGGCAACCTCAACAGAGAGTGAGTTTGGAGCCAGTTCAATGTTCATCGTCGCTCCATCAATCAAATGCTATCTCTTGGGGTAGTTGAAACCATGTTTCAACAACCAAAGGCATTCCTTGTTGTTAATTTAATACCAAAGTGCCAGCTTTAATGGTAATACTAACAGATGATGAAGAGCCTAGAACTATTAGTGAGGCTTTCATGCCTATGAAACGCAGAATGGAAGAAAGCAATGGAAGATTAAGTAAAGTCTATGAGAATAAACTAGGTCAGAGAATAGATTGATCTACTGTCAGATTGAAAAGAAAGAAATGAATTTTCAAATTAAGGTAGACGATCAATTCAGAGACATAAAGCTTGTTTGGTTTCTAAAGTGAATACTCAAGTAGAGGGTATTGATTATAAGGAATTTTTTTTTTTCTAGTAGAAAGATTTACCTCCATTTGCCTTTTATTATCCATTATTGCTTAATGGATTTGAAATTACACCAAATGGATGTTAAAATGGCATTCATGAATTTGGAATTAGATGAAGAAATATATATAGATCAACCTATAGGTTTCATATATCAAGGCCAAGAACACAAAGTGTTTATACTCAAAAGATCTATCTATGGCCTAAAACAATCCTCCAAACACTATTATTTGAGATTCCACTTAGCATATTCTCGTATGACTTTACAATCATTAATGAAGACCACTATGTATAGTCAAGTATTTTATGGGCAAATTTATAATATTATCACTTTATGCTAATGATAATTTGTTGATTGGAAATAATATAGAGTTTGTTGTTGCTATAAAAGAGTGATTATCCTCAAATTTTGACATAAAGAATGTGGATGAAGCTAATTATGTCTTTGGTGTAAAAATCCATAGGGACCTTTCAAGAAAACTTCGTATTCTATCTCAAGTGTCTTACATTATTAAGGTTCTTAAACGATTCAAAATGGAAAGTTGTAACCCTATTGATACTTATACAGAAAAAGGCAAAGCTTGAAGTCTTAATACGTGTCCTAAGACTTTCCAAGAAAGAAGAAATGTCTAGAGCACCATGTTCTAGTATAGTTGGGAGACTTAAGTAAGCTATGTTGTGTACTCTTCCCAACATTTGTTATGATGGGGGTCTTGTCATTCATTGCATTCAAATCCAAAACATGGTCACTGGAAAACGGTTAAGAGGGTATTGAGATATATGAAGTTACCTATTGAGGATTATGTAACTCTAGTGTCAGTTGACTGTATCTTGAGTTATAGTTCAATGCTTGTTACTTTAGCATGTTACCCATGGACAAGAGAGATCCATTTTTGTGGAACATGTCTAGGAAAATAATTGAGCCAAAATTAATTTATTTGAGTGAAAAAGGAATACTATTTTTTACATCCTTATATTCACTAGTCGGACTATTTTTTCACATCCTTATATATATTTGCTAGTTATCATGTCATGTCTATTTCAGATGGGGATATAATTGTGAATACATAGCAGAGAAATAAACCAAACATGCTCATTTTTTAACTTTAATTTTGAGGGATTAGAGATTTTGTGACTGTTATGTAACAAAAAAGGAATATGGGATGCTTTGAAATACATACTTTGAAATTTTATGAGGATAGAGCCATTATATAATCCTCCCAGATATACAACATTGACTTCTTGCTTCATATATACTTACTGATTATACAACCCATTTTCCTGTATGAAAGATCTTTTTGGAGAGTATTGAAAATCATAGATCATGATAAGAATCATGTCTAACCCATCATGTGCAAGGGGGAGATGTTAGAATATGGTTCTGGGTTGGTGCCTGTGATGGATTGGCCACCCATTCCATTTCTACCATGCACTAGATAGGGTAGTTTCTAACATGGATGATTTAGCTTGATCTTGGTTGGTGGTTTGGTCTACGTGGTCATGATCTTAGTGGGAGATTTGATCTACTGAATGGGAGGTTATCAATTATAGTAACGGGTGGTTTTCTCCCTTGATTTAGTGGAGATTATCTCCACTAAATGTGTGGTTTTAACTAGAAAAAAAGGGGGAGGTTTAATTGGTTAACCTCTATGTAAGAATTCTCCAATAAATCGACTGCTTGATATGATCCAGTGGTAAGTCAAATTTTTGTGTGACATAAACATACGAGATACTACGTTACCTTGGCAAATTGGTTGGTAAATAGAGTGTTTTCCTCTGTAAATTACACTCTGGAAAAAGAGAGTGAGTTAAGATATATTAGTTGCTGGCAATTTTACCCAATCTTGAGTGCACTCTGATTTTTCGAGATTAAGTTTAGCATAATATTTGTCTATGTATTATGCAGTTTATTCTTTATATTTTGCTTAAAAGTGAAATAAGCAAGTACATTTCTGTTTCTTCTCAAGTTATGTCTTTCTCCCATTTTTTGTCTAATTCTCATTCTATTCAGTCTTTTTCCCACTAATTGCCTTCTTCTTCATACACTATTATATATGTATTTTTGTAGATTAGCTAGCTATCAAGCTGCTACTTAACAAATAGTCATAAACTTGGTGTTGACCCCTCTTCTTGTCCAGTTAGTCAGAAAAGGTGAATCTTTTCCCTGGAAAGAATTATGCCAGTGAAAGTGGAGTTTGCCAAGTTACTGAAAGTTGGTTAATAAAGGAAGTATTATAGTTGGACTGGTTAGCCAATGTGGTAATGATCAAAACGGTCATTGAAAATTACTCGTCCCTTGGTTTTATGGACTTGAATAAATCATCTTCAAAAGGCCGTTGCCCTCTATCCAGTACAGATTGTGCCAGGGATACCACCTTTGGATGAGCTTTTGCCCTTTTATTGACACCTATGCCAGTGTAGTCAAATACTTGTGAAAGAGGATGGCTAGGAGAAATGGCCTTCATACAAAACAAGTCATGTGTTGTAACCTATATGGTTATACCATTTGGAATGCGGGGGCTACGTACCAATGACATGTGAATCCATTGTTAATAAAATGACTCAGAGGAAACACAGAAGTACTGTTAATGACATATTTGTGAAAAGCAAGCCAATATTATGTCTCACAGCCAATCTCGAATAAATGTTCAGCATGCTTGGGAAGTTCCAGATGAGGCTCAACCTGAGAAAATTTTCTTCTGGAGTGAAGCCATGGAAATTCTTTGATTCCTTGGTGTTGCAAAAACCAGTCACGGGAGATCTTGGAAGGATGAAGCCTGTAATTGACATGGTATCCCCCAAGGTTTGTGCAGAGGTGGAAATATTGGCAGGTTGACTTGAATCTCTTAGTCGTTTCCTTGCAAGAGCAAGAACAAAACAAAATTTTGTGAACTAAAGAATGCCAAAGGGTTTGAATGGCCAATGGATTGTCAGAAGCATTTGAAGATTAAGTTCTGTCATATGTCCTGACCTTTGCTTAGTGCTCCAAAGAATAGAAAGAGGTTCAGCATGTATTTGGCAGTCTTGTAGTCAGTTGTTAGTTACTAATAGGTTATGTGTTTAGTGATCTTGAAGTCAGCTATTAGTTACTACCGATGGCCAATCGAGTAGCCAGTAGAATCCAGTCTACTACACTAGTATAATCCTACAAGGACCACATTATCTACCCTTCTATGGAGAGTTGGTATTCTGTTTAGTGGTTGATGCCAGAAATCTAATACCTTAATTTCAAGCTCATATGATGGTGTTGACAAATCAACTCCTCAAGCATATCCTGCACAAGCTAGACTTGTATTTATGCCTAATAAAATGGTTCTTATAACTGCCGGGGTTTGATATATCATACAACAAGCTATGCCCCGCTTAAAAGATTAAGTTCTAGCTGATCTTGTGATAGAATATGACTTCAACATGTAGAATGCTGATTTTGTGTTTCACTCGGATTCACTCTGAACTTGGGGACTTCACATGGATTGATCCTCTTCTGAGGAAGACTATGGAGCAGGACCGTTGCCAACGTTGCAAAAAGAATTAGTAATGGAGTACACCATCCATTCTTATAGGCAGAAAGTAATGTAGTTGATTATGAGGCTTTAATTGTGGTGCCAAAACTGGATAAAACCACTTGACAGGTATTTCAAAACTTAAGTCAACAGTGATTCTTAGTTGATGGTGTGTCAAATTAAGTCATTATATAGCACAGAATCCAAGAATGGTTAAATACTTGAGCAGCATGACAAAAAGCTATGAATACAGTTTGAGAAGATCACACTAGAAATATTTGTATGCAAAGAAAATGCCAGGGTGGATGCATATTTGAAATCAGCAAGTTCAATGGATGTTGAGTTGAACAAATTTACAATCACCGAAACACGAGGCTATAGACAATGACAGAATAGTCCTAGTATTAGTATCTAATGAAGGAGAAAAGATGGGGGGATAGTCCTAGTATTAGCATTTAAGGAAGGAGAAACAGCTGGCCACTCATGAGGGAATTTTCTGCTCAGAATAATTGAAAGCCCCTTGTCTCTGGTTTCATCCTCTCTTATAGGTCTTTGCTGGTCATAGTTAGTCTAGCTGCAAATGACCGCTTTTGACTGTGAAGAATGGTTTATTAAGAATGGGCAAGAAAGCACTTTAATTGTTCATTAATCACCGGAGATGGCTTGTGTGATCATTATTGATGCATGTGCTATTATGGTACCCAAGAGATCCCGTGTCCGTTCCTATTATATTCTCTACCTGCTTGCTATTCTAGTACAAAGGGTTTTCTCATCTACCAGAATAATGCGTGGACAAATCAAGACAACCCATTTGACAGGTAAGAGTCAAAAGTGATTATTCAGTGGTTAGACTAAGTAAGACCAAGGCAAGGATCTGTAAGAATGGATGAATCAAGAGAATAAGGCCTTCAACAATTAAAGATACCATGCTCCAAAAATAGAAATTCTGAGTAGACAATGATGCAAATAAAATATTTGCATAAATTTCTTGCAGATTTGATGATATTTCAAAATTTTTTGCGACTCTGATTATTTAATTTTGTCCAAAATGGCTGAACACCCTAATTGAATATGAAAGATGAGAAGGTAAAATTTTACATGTTTGTCACATTTGGAACCGTATTTTCAACCATTTTAAGTTTTAGGTATATGGTTCATAATATTCATCACTTTCAAAAGGATTCCATACTGAGGTCCATCACCTATATATTCAACTTCCATGCGATGAGATAGGTATTTTGGTGTTTTTCAGAAATTTTGGTCAAAATATACCTCATTCCTCTAGATTGAGGGCATCTACTATTGCTGTTGATTCAACCTCCTCATCTCAACCAGAGATGAGGAGGGTTGCGATGCACAATCTCTTGCAATGCAGTACAATGCCCATCCATATCTTGGATGGGCATTAATTCAACAATTGATATTTAATATTTTAAACTAATATGGTATATAAATAATTTTATTT